>OX101789.1:32785999-32859240 GCA_944452715.1 Ophion slaviceki
TCAATGACTTATTATTATTCACATTTACCGCAATCGACACATAAGTACATTCGGTGCTCGTTCCACATAGCCCTCCTGCATTACGGACACTTGCTTTGAGTTTTATGATCGGCATTCTAAATACATAATTTACTATAGTAGCGCAAAATAAAAAATATCTATAAGCATTTTCTATCGTAACTCACTTACATGTAGTAATAAAACACCAAATGGCACAACAAAAAAAATATTTTCACATTCACCGCACTACTGCATAAGCGGGGTCGATTCGACCCCAGGTCCTTTTTCGACAGCTGTCCTAAGCACACGAGCACGATGTAGGATGGGGGCCGAGTGTCCACCTATAGAGTAGGAGTGGGGGATCATTCGAGCGCGGCACTGCGGCCGAATAGATTACCCCGTTTTGCGATACAGTCAGTTGAAAAAAAAGGGGTCAAAATGACCCAGTGTCGAGTCGAAGAGTTAAGGGGCTATACCAGTGTGAACGCTGAAAATTATGGTGATATTCGGGAATTTTTTGGAAGAAAAGTACTTAATTAAGTGTTTCGGAAAATTAAGAATATATTTGGATATATTTTACCTATATTACATAATTTTTTCATAGAAAAATATTGAGATCCAAGCGACTTATGCGCTGCCTTCGGAGGCGCCAAAAAAAAGGTTCTTCACTGCTGACATAATTCCGGCCGATTGAGCAGCTGAAACCGAAAAAGGAAAAAAATATCGTTAAACTGGAAGGTATTTCCTGTACAATGACGTAGGATTTTCGAAAAATATCAAAATCTAACAAAATGGCGTAGTTATGAAAAAAAGTCGGTTTTCTTGCCTATAAAATGGTCGTTTTTTTCAATGCCAAATCGTCAATTTTCATCCAATCAAAAATATCCTACGTCATTGTAGAGTAAATATATTCAAGAGTACTCAGTTCAAATTTCAAGTCAATCGGATAATTGCTCTTTGAGTTACAATGTCAGCAAATTTGAAAAATCTCGTTTCGAGAAAAACGCGTTTAAAGATTTAACTATCGATTTTTGCAAGATAAAATGATTAGAGATACGGCCTTGAAATTTTTACAGGATTTTCTTGAAAGTATAAACTGTCGAAAAAGGCAACAAAAATTTTCTGAAAGTGTCACACTGGTATAGCCCCTCAAATGTTTCTCATCGTATGTCCTGTAAATTTGGAAACAATCCATCAAGTGGTTCTCGACATATGACCACCAATTTTGAAAACAGTATCATCTGCTGGTAGTCATGTATTTGTTGTTTTTCTGTATTTTTTGGTTATTTTTTTTAAACCTCTCAATATATGTACCTTTATGTTTTGGGGTAGTCCAATCGCCAGGCTTCAATCCATAGGATTTTCATAATTTTTTTTGAGCTTCACTAAATATATTAATAATCGTCTTTGTAAAATGTCAGGGTCGTTTATCGACCTAATTACAGAGAAAAGAAATATTAAAATTGCGTATTTTTGTGAAGAAATTCCGAGACGACATACAAAAACCCAATGTCCGGTCGCTACAAAAGCGTATATAATAGTGGGAATCCATCAGATTCTTGGAAATAATCAGATTTACATACTCAACACTTGTAGTAATCCAGTGCTCTAAAAAAAAATACGGTTATTGGCCTAATTTTTATGTAATATCGAGTTTAATTTGAACTTCCGGTATTGGATTTATTACCACTTGCTACGATAAAGAGACGTGACAGCAAGGCAACAGCTGACTGTAGTCCTAACCTCATCTCACTCATTCGAATTTCCACACATATTTCATTTTTAACCGACATATTTCGCCGACACAAATTTTCCACGCTTTTTACCAGCCGTGGCCCGAATACAATGCTTTATATTTCCCGCACCTGACATTGTTTTGACAGATCGACGTTGAAAAGCATGGAGGTTAAACTCGCCTGGTTGAGCAAGAAAAGACGGAGATAGAACCAATATTGCCAAATATCAAACCTAGAAATACTGCGCGAATCGTTGGATTAACTTTTTTTTCATTTATCTAATTAATTGTGAACATTAATTAAACAGTTCACACATGGAAAATTTAGTTATTACAAATTTGTTTGCATATGTTAAAAATATAAATTGTACAAGTCTCAAGTATAATCAGTGGTACGACTAGTGTGGAGCGATAGGACTACCTTAAAAAAATGCGTTTCTTTTTCACCATCCCTCCTAGGTAGATGTAGCCCCTTAATGATTTTGCAGTATTGGATACTTATTTTTCCTTTTACTCCTTTACTTTTTGTATCCCCGGAAAATTAATCGACCGCACTAATCGTTCTGAACGATCTCGCACAATTCCAGATCACCCGGCGGTCGACCGTTGAAGACAAAACGCGAGAATAGCCCTTGCAACGACTTGCAAGAAATCCTGCGAAAGCGATACATAGCAATGCGATCGCCGGACAGCAAAAATTCGTCGTCCAATTTCGACCTCGACGATTCTTTCTGAGGGAGTGGAACATCGCTCGCAATCCCACGAAGATACACGTTCTCTCATCATCGCAGGAAGACAAAATTTCGTTCCGTCCAACTAACGTATGGACGGAAACGAGTCGTCCAAACTTCTCCCACGAAGTTCACGATCGCGAACAGTATCAATTTTGTAATCGCGTCGCAACAAATGCCATTCTAGTTAACGACGAGCGCGAAAAGAAGAAATAACAACAAACGGGGAATGTGGTTACCGCGCGTCGAACGGGCTTTACCCGCTCGTTCCAATTATATTACTTTCCAATTGTAAATTCAGGAGCCTCCTTCGTTGCGCAAATTCGAGCGAGACTGGTGCCATACGGTTGAAGAAGTTACTTCTTGGTTGTTTCTTCGAAGCTAGCTTCGGGAACTTTAGTCGAGCCAAATGATTCAACGCGCTAGTTCCTACCACTAGATTGTTTCGCTCCAATGAGTAATCTCTTTAGCTCGGAAGTCAAAGTCGATAGCAGAGGCGGGTGTCAATTACATTTGAAAATAATTGCGTAATTATTCTTTCGATGTTATCATACCGTTAACAATATCAATAGTTCGATCAAGTATACGGGCGTTGACTCTTTGTTGGCGAAATATCCAGAAGGAATTCGAGCAACTATAACCAAATGAAGTAATGGATAATCACTTTTTCCATTGCTCATTTTGATTTATGTGGCTTCAATAAACCTCTGCATTTTTCGTAAAGACCAGCGCTTGTGCTGAGAACTCGACCAACGTGCAAATCAACGGTTTTTTTTTCTTGAAAATTACGAAAACCAGAAAAAAAAACGCGGTAAAAATAATATTGCAAGGATAATCAAACAATGATTTACTTCGAAATAATTTAACGAGCCCATCTCTGATCCGTAGAAACTGCAAGTGATAATGCGTTCTAGCGTGCTGATAGGTGGAAAGTGAAAAGCAAACAAATCGTTTATATGATCTCTCAATTTTTAATGATAATTACGGGAACGTGCGATTATTTCGATTTTTTTTTCGTTGAATCACTGGATATATATATATATATATATAAAACACCGCTGAAGAGATTTATCTTCCGTTCACTCGATACTTCATCGCGTTTCTCTCGTTTCGTCTTTCGTCTTATTGCACACGCCATTCATTAGGGGATAACATTTTGTGATAACAATTTTAAGTTCGAATCGTCCACAATTTCTACGTTTTAGACTATATTTATCAACGACTCAAGATTCGTGTTGTGATTGATTACAACGCGCGGAGACTTGTGTTGTGCCACGTGAGGAGGATCGGTCACGTTTATTGGAGACTGAGCGACTTCTCAAGTAAAAAGAAGAAAAAAAAAGTAAACAAAGAAACAAACTGGAACGTACGACACGGTGTTTTATACGTGAAGCTTTTACGAGCAATCTTGGAAAATAAACGTTATTGTTACAACAACGTTATTCAGTCGTGGTTTTGTATCTGTGTACCTTAATGAGTAGTTTGGGTTTCTCATTATTCGCATGATATTTTAGTAATCTTATTTATTGGTAGTTTATTCGTTAGAGACCTGATTATTATAATGCTTTAGTGGAACTAAAAAGTTTCTGATGTATGTGTGTGCTTATAGGTATATTAGGAATGTTCCAAATAAGTGCCAAATTAATTTTTTAACTCAAGTCTGAGGGATAGCGCTCGTTTATTTTCTATTTCGGGTATACGGATAATTCGCTGTTTACGTTGAAACTTGAATAACTTATCGACTTATTTCGATTTATTGATATTGTCAGTTAAAAATTATTGACGCTCATGGTTACAGCTTCGAGAAGCATTTAAAAATCTTAATATCGTTGCTCTTGTATAAAACGCAACTATTTGAAAAATGCATTTTTCGACAGAAACACTGGCATCCTCCGAATAGTTATAATTATGACTTTGAAATTTGCATCGTTGGAATGAAACGATTAAACAAAATTCTTTGTCGTTATTATCATTCAAGTTTTTATTTTGTTTAAATTGAGGTGAATCTCTAACGAGGGTCCATAAAAACGTACGAGTGATTTTCATAGCCCGAATCGGCTACGGAGAAATTGTATCGATTGAAAAGAATTTATTTCCGCTGAGTTACAACGATGCAAACTTCAACAGCATTATAATTTGTGTCAAAATAATATTTAGATAGATATGGAAAGGTCTTCAAAGCCGTAAAGATAAGCTTCAAAAATTTCTGCCGGGTTGAGAAATTTTAAATAGAGGTTGACTTGTACAAGTTTGAACGCAAGAGTGAATTTTTTTGTGGAAATTAAATGAGGAAAAACATTGAGCGCTATTACTTGAACTTGAGTTTGAGAGCTCACGTCTGACGTAATTAATTTTCATACCTTTTCATATTTTTTATTAATTTATATATATTTATTGTTATAATTTAATATTTTTTCTTCTACAGTAGGATTATAACAATCAGGCCCAATGATGTTGGGGATTGGATCGGTGGAATGCAACGGAAGATAACTTTTCTTTAAGGCCTTAGGCAACAGTAACGGGTATGAAATCATGTGCAAATTTAACAAATTTTTTTTTCGTACGACAAAGTGATTCACTCATAAAATTAATTACACATCTATTTAGTATGAATATCATTTAGCTGTTAGAAAACATTTTTTTTTCGATGTACAAAATGACCGACTACTCGAAAATTCTCGAAACAGCTTTTTTCCAATTGGCGTGACAAATAACTTCAACAATTTTCACTCGATTTACTTCAAATTTAAAAGTTATGTTCCTTATTGCATTTTGCAGAGAAGTACGTACGGAATTTCTGATTAATCGAAAACTTTTCATTTTATGAGCAGTTTATGAGCAGTTATAACGAAATTTTTCACTGAAAATTCATTTCTTAAGTTCCAATACCTACAACTTTTGAATAAAGCAATATTTTTTAAATTCCGTACGTACTTCTCTAGGTATTCTAATGTAGATTGACGAGAATTTTTGTTCTTTGTTCTAGGTAAAAAATTGTGGATGCTAAATGTCACGCCGACGAGCGCCTAAAAAAAAATAACAAAAGAAAATATTAGTAGTCGGTCATTTTGTACATCGAAAAAAATATATATATATATGTTTTCTAACAGCTTGATGTTCATACTCAATAAATGTGTAACTAATTTTATAAGTGAATCACTTTTTCATACGAAAAAAAATTGTTAAATTCGCACATGATTTTATACCCGTTACTGTGGCCTAAAGCCTTAATTGCTGATATTTTCTTTCGCTGCTTTAAAGTACGAAAATCGCACAAATGATTTTTCTTTTCTTTAGTAGAGATCTACGACCTCAAACAATACAACCCAAACAAAAAATTGGATTATAATGAAAATGAACTTTAAGGGGTTTCGCTACCGTGACGACATGAAAATCAAGGTTATTTAAACAAATGAATTTTGAAGGAACAAGATGATTGAAAAATCGTTTGGACATTTATTTCTATGTACATTAACAAATTTGTGTGTCAAATTTCATTTGAAAAAAAAAATCACCATTAAACAAGTTATAAAAATCTCGTTAAGGATCTTTGAAGTGAAGGGCTTACGGTGTACTTGATTTTGGCTACCCGGTTGATCTGAAAGAGAAAAACGTGTTTTTTCTTCAAAGTAGATAATATCGGCTACGACTTGACCGAGCTTTTTTTGTTATCGTGTTTGAATCATCAAAAAAACAAATTTGCCTTTTTTCAATTTTTCGAGGGAAAATGACCATTGTTAATAACTAACGAAAAAAAATTTAAAGAAAAAAACGTCGGTCAAGACTAAACTACTATTACACTGAATGAGTGTACCGAATTTCAAATCAACCCGTTAATTAGATGTCGAGAAATCGTGTACACCGATTTGAAAAATATAGTTTCGAGAAAAACGCGTTCAAATTTTTCTAGCAGCTCTATCGTTGTAATCATACGTTTACCTTCAATCTGCGATTTCTGCGCCATATGTTGGACCTTCCTCTTCAATTTGAATTGCCTCAAGCGACGAACGAGTCACTTTCACACTAGCCTAATCGCTTAAAAAAAACAACTTCCGTTGCATTCCAACGATGCAAACTTCAATGCCATCAGAACTACAACAAATCAAGGCCTTACTTTTCTAGACGCGGATAAAAAAAAATGACGCATATATTGACAAAAATTGTTTACAGATCATTTATGCACATGGTTAAGTATATGTAAAAAAAATCAAAAATATTAACAAATTGCGGAGATATAACATATTTCCACGATTCACTCTTTTGAGCCTTGTGAAGGTTCTATCTCTTGAACGAAGCTTCAGATCGTTTTGAAATTTTTACAACATATTCTTAGTATCATCACCTATCGTGTGAACCACAGAAACAAAAATTTCAATGATACAAAAAAATATAAAAAATAAAATACCGACAGAAAATTGAGTAAAATTTTAAATTTCGAATTTTTATTATAATAATTTTAAAAAAAATAATATTGTTGGTTCACACCGAAGATACATTCATTATGCAATTATAAATATGTTCCTTTTTTTCAGACACCCACATCGATGCCGGGAACTTTCACCATCAACGCGCGCGCAAAAAAATACATTGCTTTATTATGTTATATCTCCGCCATTTGGTAATATTTCTGATTTTTTTTTTACATATACTTAACCATATGCATAAATGATCTGTAAAAAAATGTCAAAATATGCGTAATTTTTTTTAACCGCGTCTACAAAAGTACCTTCGAAAATCGGCGAAATCGCGTATATAAGGCCTTAACGTTACCATAATACATTGTTCCTCAATATATACCGTACATACAAAATTTTTTATATTTATATAAACTATTTTTACCATTTTTATACTATTCCAAAATATATAAATTCGGGAAATAAAATTCGCTCGCACGAAATTCTTATCCGTCGGTATTATCCATCAGATCGAACGTCTCGTCACCGGGTGGCCGACAGATGGCGCTAGGCCCAGTGTTTCGCGAGGCAAGTGTTATTGTCCGAGCTGCCGAATAGTTGCTCCGTACCCGTGAGTACATTGACCGCGTGTACGAGTTGGGAAAATTTGTTTCACAAGCGTATTTGCGGTGTCGCGCATATAAAACCTTAATCGCGTTAATTCGCGCCCGATCGAAACCGCAACTGAAAAAACCAATTCCTGCAAAAAACACTCCCGCGACGCGCGATTGCAAAACTTAATTGTCAGTAATAAAAAAAATCAGATTGATCGTCGAATAAATCCGGGGTAAACTATTCAACCGTGATTATCCGCTGTAAAGTTTTCGATGTTTCTCATTATTCCGCGTGTCTCCGGGCAAACGCGGCGCTTCTTGCGTACGATTGCAATTTCGTAAACAAAAGTCCCGCGGCGTGCGCCATTTTTTCCCCCCATTTCCGCTCCCGTCCGAGAGATCGGTAAGCTTCTCCGTGGGCTGGCGTTGCATTCATAACAGAGGGAGAGAGAGAGCGGTAATCTAGTTTTCGCGAGCACGCGGCCATTGTCGCGTCCTCGCGTTCCGCGAGCAATCAATTGTCCCGAACAAAGCGTCCTTTTTCGCGCAACCGTGTGAATTTCGAAACGATACGGACAATCGCGAACGATTTTCCCTATACCGCGTACGAAAATGAGCCTCGAAATCGCCAATCGCGAGACTTTTGTTTACGGGGTGAAAAAAGAGGGAAAAAGGGACGCTCACGATCGGCAACAAGTTGTTTACCCCGTGGACCAACTGTAAGACCGCTCATGGTGGTCGGGGACAGCTCCATGTTGATGGACGCTCTACGAATCGCGATCTTTTGTCCTGGAGATGATGTGAGGTTATGGTGAAATGAAAAACGATATATTTCGGATCAAAATAACTCGATCTTAGCTTTTTTCACCGCATGATTGTCGATCGAGAAATAAGCTTAAAAAAACACGCTGAATATTCGCAGATTTGACATGTAGCCGGAGAAACATTTGTTCAGAGGTCGCGCGTGCAGCTTTGTATACTTCGTGTATTTTTTACTAGACGATCGCGAGTGAATGTGTGATGTTTTTTGTCCTCGGGTTTTTCCTATCGCCGACACAACGAAGATCGAGAGTCCGGAGGAGGTTCGCTCGCATTTCCGGATCGTTTTACGTAAGATTTCGCCTGTTATTCAATTTTTGCATTGTTCCAAGGAGAAATATAGTGTTACTATTATTATGCACGGATTACTTTGCAAAAATGGACGCGTGATCGGTACGCGGCTTTGGCGATCTTCCAGTCTCGCAGCTTTGCCGTCGGCCGATATTTGGATGGGTGGCCGCTCGGCCGCGTACTGGCTCGGAATTTACTAAACGAAACGCCGCGTGGTCGGCAGTTTTTAGATATATCGTGGCGCGAAGGCGTCCATCTTAAACGCAAACAAAATCGTTCGAAAATTGCTCACTCCGCGTATGCGAAAAAAAATCACTCAGCTCGGCGAAATTGTTTATTCGCATATAAATATTTTTAAAAAATTGAACAAATAGTTCTTAAAACGAGCGGATGTTTCATTTTTTTCTAAAATCATTCGTTCGCATGTCCCAATCACAGATGTGGTCAGCCTGAGTCATTCTTTTTCACTTTAGTGAAGTTTACATCGTTGGAATGCAACGAAATTTTTTTCCAGATCAATGTTACGATACATTTTTTTTAAATCCTGATTAGAGGCCTGCAACCTAACTTTGTCGAAAAATATATCGGATAAGAATAAAAATGGAGAAAGAGAAAATAAAGAGAAAGCTGTGGTGCTTTCCAAATATGCAAACTTCAACGGCATTTTTCTTCCGTGTATATGAGTTCAGTGCATTGATGCTTGCATCGTTGGAGCGCTACGATTTTATTTTCCTTTTATTAATTTCTATTATTTTCTAAAAGTTTTTTCCGCAAATCGATATTGTAGGGAAAAGGGCATTCAACGCTTTTGTGTGTGCTAAAACGTGAGAGAGCGACCGAGCGGAACAAGACGAAATGAATAAACAAGGGATTGCGAGCGAGTGCTCGTTGCGAGGGCGTTAAATAAAAAACAAGAGGAGGGAGTTGACAACGAGGCATGGAGGATGTAAGACATGAAATAATCGCGAGAACACGACGAAAAGAAAAGCGGGCGCATATTCTGTTATTTATCATTCCACATTAATAAAGAATCTTTAACCACTAATTGTTCCTCAACCTATCCTCATTTATATCTTTAGGACACCGATCTAACATCTATCGTTTATTTATCCCACAATATCGTGAATTTTAAATAAGGATTTAAAAAGCGGGAGTTGTTTTCATAACGAAAATCGGCAGAAAAAAAAATTCGATTTATAGAAAGGAAAAAATAATTCCCGTTGCATTCCAACGATGCAAACTTCAACGTCATACGAGTTCAATCGATTGCCGGCACACACGGTGTGCTGCGTTTTCGCACTCTCTGACATCATAATTACGCGACACCTTCGGGAGTTGGGTAATATCGATGCGTTTTTCGTCGAAAGATATTATGACGTTGAAGTTTGCATTGTTGAAAGGCAACGATATTTTTTTTGTTCATTTTTCATTTATTTATTTTTTATCATTATCCAGAGCTTTTTTTTGCAAATTGACCTCGTAAATGTCTAATAAGAATACGTGCATAGGCTAAATCGGCCAAAAAATCTAGACAATTAAAAAGACGATGCAAACTTCAACATCATAATATTTACGATGTTGAAGTTTCCATTGTTGGAATGCAACGAACATTATTTTTAATTTTTTACCTTTATAGTCTTTATCATCCAAAATCTTTTCTTGCAAATTTAAGTTGTCTGATAATTCTGAAAAAAGTTTAACCGATTTAAGTAGCCCCTATTAGGAAAGAAAAATTGGAATACGAAACTTTCGTTGCATTCAAATGCAAACTTCAATATCATGAATATTTCGCGTGGTGCGATGAATCGTCAGCTGATAGGTTTCTATGTAGATATGATAGAGTGAGGAAAAAACCTTTTGGACGAAGAGTGTGATAACTTGCCGATCATGTTGACGTTTGCATCGTTGGAACGCGACCCTTTATCTCCCAATTTTTGGTATGGTACAATTGGTCTACAAAAATTACTAATAATTTGAACGATCCTTACAAGGGATCCAATACCTAAACCTGCAAAAAATGTTCGGAAAGTGATAAAAATAAAGAAATTAAAAATAAAGAAGAATTGTCGTTGCATCCCAATGATGGAAACTTCAACACTATGCTTTCGAATCTTTTCACTGCGCGATATTTCTTTTAAGGGGTGAGATGCAGTCAGAGGCGTGAAAAAACAAGCATTTTCAATAATTTTTTTAAAATAGTAATTAAGTTTGTTTTACAAAAGTGGTTACACAGACTTTTTATGTTATATTTCAAGCGATATTTTTATTTATAAAAATATCGCCATCTTTGTCGGACTCCCTTCGGCATGTAGTGCTTTGCGGTTATCATCATAAAATTTTACTGGATCATCTGAAATAAAAAAAAAAAACAAAAAAAAATCGTTTGTTTAATAATAAATCTAGTCCTTAATCGAAGCTTTTTTAAAAAATTAACAAAATGGCGGCTTCCGACAGATAACTTTCGATCTGAGACCAAAAAATTGCTCGTTTATTGTTAAAAAAATAGAAATTTTCAACAAAAATGAAAATCCTTCGATTAAGGACTAGTTTTTAACGCTATCAATAAGCACACCAAATTTCATCAAAATCCATCGAGTGGTTTTTGAATGATAGTGGTCACCGACTTGAAAAACATAGTTTCGAGAAAAACGCGTTTGAAGTTTTTCAATGTGGATACGGTATTATATGTTCGTAAAATTTTGAGCTCGATGAACACAATAATTTTTTTGAAGCGATTAATTTCAAAATGGCGGCTGTGCAGCGTTTATCTCAAAACTGCATTTTTTAAGTTGGCCGGAAACATAACTCAGACAATTTTCAACCGATTCACTTGAAATGTTGAATATATCTTGAATAATACATTGTCTATGGAAGTACGTAGAATTTTTTCTATATTGCATAGTTCTTTTGTTATTAACAATTATCTGACAAATGTTTCACTTTCGAAAAATTTGCCTAAAAAATCGTCAGATAATTGTTAATAACAAATGAACTATGCCATATAAAAAAAAATCCTACGTACTTCCATAGACAATGTATTTTTCAAGATATATTCAACATTTCAAGTGAATCGGTTGAAAATTGTCTGAGTTATGTTTCCGGCCAACTTAAAAAATGCAGTTTTGAGATAAACGCTGCACGGCCGCCATTTTGAAATTAATCGCTCAAAAAAATTACTGTATACAGTCACTGATATGTATGATAAACACCCTTTTTTGTAATCTCGATTTATTTTGTAGTTTTTCTGAAAAAAAATCCCCAAAAAGCCTATTTTTTCGTCCTCTACAGTGGGCTAAGGCCTTAAGGGGTGACGCGCCTTTTTTTGAGGGGTGGTTTCCACCCCTAACACAAAAAATAGGTGTCCAATAGTTGTCAATGCTTAATCACATATATGAGTCGCAACAAAATCGAAGGAGGACACTTGAGTAATGTTCCTTGTTAGTCTTCAACATCGTTTTTCCTCAATATAAGGAAAAATATTTTTCCGTAAATTTTGTCAAGTTCGCCAAAGAACGTGCGAAGTCCGGATTCGTTCGTAAATACAATATGCCTGTAGGCCACGTCATATACAAATGCCGGAATGCGCGATAGTCCGTGATGGTAACGAGATAGAGTCAAGTTTCGCTCTGGGGATTAGATATCGTTTTTTTCTCATCACCTTGACGTTATTGACCGAGTATACGCGCATACGTATACGTAATGTGCAACACGAAACATATATAACTCGAGTAAGAGGGTAATTATTATTTCCATTTTCCAACGCTTGGGATGATCATAGGCTTTTCTCAATTTTTGTTCTCGAATATACAGGTCTTTCTCTCGAAATGGTGATGCTACCGAGGCTGGGACTGGACATTGTTGTCCCTCCTGAGGTGCTGGCGAGACGGGGAGGTGTCACGGTACCCGGAACTATTTTTCACATTCTTGCCAGGGTACGTAATCTGTTTTGTACATTATGATATGCACAAACTCGTATTGCTGCGAACATGTCTACGTATAACGTACAGTATGTTATGTAAATCGTACAGGAAAAGTTTCTCGTTTCTTGTACGCGTAAAGGTGCGACCACCGCGTGTGAGAAAAAGTGAGGAAGATGGTGTCGAAGTTTGCATCGTTGGGATGCAACGAAAATATTTTTTTCCTGTGCCCCATTTTTTTGCCATTTGGGCTATAAAGGGGCCTTTCACAAAACACGTGACGCAGTGAGGGGGGTGGGGGGTTAGAAAAATCATCACAATTTGTCACAGAAGTCACGAGACGCTATAAGCATATTAAATCTGGAAAAGGGATGATGACGTTGAAGTTTGCATCGTTGGAATGCAACGGAAATTCTTTTTGATGTTTTAATTTGAAATTTTTTAAAAGTTTATTCTTACTATTATTGAAAATCTTTTTTTGTAGCTTTTGGGTATAGATTTTTAATAAGGATTCTCAAAAAGGCTCAGTGACTTTCGAAGATTGAGGCCGTCTTATAGTGTGAAGATAGAGAAACGCAGTTATTCTTCAATTTTTTTTTCTCGATAACAATCAGGCATCGGACATTTCGAGTTTTTGTGGTTTACTAAACAAGAATTAAGGCCTTATATACGTGATTTCGCCGATTTTCGAAGGTACTTTTCTAGACGTGGTTAAAAAAAATGACGTATACAGTGACAACATTTTTTTACAGATCATTTATGCACATAGTTAAGTATATGTTTTTACATATACTTAAAAAATCAGAAATATTAACAAATGGCGGAGATATAACATAATAAAGCAATACATTTTTTTTGCGCGCGTATTGATGGTGAAAGTTTTCGGCATCGATGTGGGTGTTTGAAAAAAAATGAACATATTTATAATTGCATAATGAATATATATTCAGTGTGAACCAACAATATTATTAAATAAAAATAAAAACTCCAAACTTAACATTTTTTTACTCAACTTTCTGTCGGTATTTTATATTTGATATTTTTTTGTGTCATTGAAATTTTTGTTTCTATGGTTCACACGATAGTTGATGATACTAAGAATATGTTGGAAATTTTTCAAAGCGATGTGAACCGTCGTTCACGAGTTAGAACTTTCACAAGGTTCAAAAAAGTGAATCGTGGAAAAACGGCTTTGAAGTTGGCGCTCGGGCGCGCCGCGCGGTATCTATTATACGCTCTAAATGCTGTAACTTTAACAATTTTTGGAATTTTTCAATTCGTAAAGTTTAAAATATTCCGAACCGTTCAGGCTAATGGAATCGAAAATAAATAAAAAATGAAAATTTTTTAAATTTTTCGCGTATATAAGGCCTCAAAGAACATGCGTTTTTACAGATTGAAATTTTTTAAATTGTTAACAAAGTTGCACGTATATTAATATAGCTAGAAAGAATGGATGCTGCATTTTTTTTTGGCCACGATATCTCAACTTCCAGTGGCCTGAAATAAAATATTAGAAACATTTTATAATCTGTAACCATGCCGCTATTACGCTTACTAAAATGAAAGTTTTTTTTAAAGAATGGCGACGGTGTAACCGAACATCACGATTTTTCATGCAATAATTGTGAATTATGATGCATATAAAAACAGTTAATATATTTTATCGAGTTGATTCTAGTATACGTACTAGACACCAGTATACACTACATGTGGTTTAAATTTTAAGTAAATCGGTCGATTAGTTTTTGAAATATCTTGCCCAAAAATTGAAAAATATAGTTTTGAGATAAACGCATTTGCGTTTGAAGAACAACACATGCACAAATATGATGAAAGCCCCAAACTTACACTCAGTACGCGATTCCAGGGCCATACATCACATCTTTTTCTCGCTCAAAGACCTCATCAATATTTAAGGATTGCGATTGTCGGGCACTCATTCGGGTTTTTCCAGGTTCCCCGAATAGTAATAATAAATCGCAATATAAATACAACAGGCGAATAGGGTGCGCGAAAAATGTCGTGTGCGCCGTGCAGGTCAGGTAGTCGGTTACTCCGATTGCCACGACCCCTATAAAGACCCATAACGCGAGTAATTTTTTGAAATTTTTATTCGCTTAAAAACGACAATATTCGGAAGGATTAAGACATTGAGAAAATCCATTTTTTTAAATGATTTTTTCGACCCATTACTCTAGACAGCCTTAACGGGAGTTTGACGTCAATAGGCATGAACAATGGATGAACTTCGGGATTTTTTTTTATATAGAATAAATACTTTTGGAAATGGGCTTCAACGTATTTTATTCTTCTATCAAGGGAGTGTAAATTCCAATTTTAATTATAAAAACAAATCCAAAATGGCGGCTTCAGCTCCCGTCAAGTAAAGCCACGCACGGCGTGTTTTGGTCTGCGCGGGGCACTCCACAGCCTTGTCAGTTCGTTTGAAACAAAAACGGGTTAACATTGATTAGACTGGATTAAATTTCGGGGGCCCTATCTTTTTTTTGTTTTCTGTAAAACCCTTGGATAACAAAATGGCTGCCGTTTAAAAACAAATCCAATTTGTTGACTCGGTTTTTTTTGCTTCAACAAAAAAAAATGTCATCAATTTTTTACAAAAATCGCTGCTTGATGACCCCGCAAATTGAATTTCCTTTCAATTGCACAGAGATTCACGTGACTCGGTTCATCCGTAGAAGCTGTAGAGCGCCCCGCGCGCTTAAAAATGCTGTTTCCATAAAAACGCATTGAAAGTTTAACGTTATAAAAAACGTATTTAACGTTTGTTTTTAACAACCTAAACAAACCCGCGTGTTCTAAACACTTTAAGGATGCAAATTATGTTTAAGGCGGGTTATACATTTAAACAGGAAAAAAACAAGCAATATTGAGGGATTTTAAACTAGAAAATAATTATTCTACAATTATCAAACTTTAGGCATACTTTAATAGTATATTTAAGTATACGAAACAATTTTTTTAAATTAATTCATCATCAAAATGGCCGAGCTGTGGCAGAGTGTTACAGCAAGGTCGCCGCAGGAGTTGCGAATCGGCGTGCAGTCTAGCTTCCCGTAGACTTTGATTTGCAAAAAAGTTCAAACATTTTTTCAGTTAGAACATGCATAGTTTCTATGTGACGGTAATTAAAATGAAGAAAATGCAAATTTATGAAAATGGCACGCATTTACAAAAAAAATCAACATTTCACGCAACATTTCTGTAAAATGTGGATTAAAAAAGTAGTTTTTTTTCCAATTTTTCAAAAACAATTTTCGTCAAGTAGAAGGTACCAATATTATCAATATTTCTACCAAGTCAATCGGCTTGATAGTTTTTGAGTAATCCTGCACGCCAATTTCGATAATGCAGTTTTGAGAAAAACGCGTTTGAAGTTCACGCCCGCTCCGAATCCGAGCGGTGAGGCACAGCGTTGACGGGCTGTAACGTTTGAAGTTCTTCGAATTTAGCTTTGAAATTTTGAGAAAATATTCTTCATATAAAGTTCTATCGTTTAAAGAACGAAAAAAAGAAATCGATTTTTTGACTTTGTGAATGTATGTCGCCTTAAAAAAATTAAAATTTTCACCGTCATGAACGGTAACCTGTCCTTAAATGTGCCAGAAAAAAAAACAGGGTATACGAAAGAAAAAAAGTTCGTTGCATTCCAACGTTGCGAACTGCAGTCCCATTACTGGGAAACAAAAGGGTTTATTAAAAGATAGCAATAAAAATAGAGAAATGAAAAAAAAGAACTTTCGTTGTATTCAAACGCTGCAAACTTCAGCACCATTGAGAGAGACTGATGACATTTTTTGTGTAATTTTTGTTTGCTTGGCAACGAGGAATAGTCGTGAACCCATACGATTTTTGGGCGATTTTTTTTCATCGTTTTCATCGTACCGTCGATTTTTGCATTTTTCGTGGCGCGAGAGTGCGTAGGGAGAAGAAAATATATCAAAAGTGCGAAAACATACGACCAGAAGTGAGAAAGAAAAATTGGAAAAAATAGGTCGAGACGAGCACGTGAAAGTCCGGAGCCCTCTGGCGGGAGAATCGATACTGCAACCGGCGAGACGTTCGCGTTCGCGCTCGTTTGTCGCGACAATACACATACGCGCACACACACATTTAGAGATGGCCATTAGCAGCACGCGATCGTTCTAAAATTAAATTCCTGGAGGGTGCATGTGCTCGAGCGTGGCAACCGTCAACGACGATTGCATCGCCTCGAACCCCCCCAAGATCACCATTAGGAACGTCGTCCTTCGCGCGATCAACAAGAACAATGATGCGAGGAGATTGTTCACGCGCGCCCAGCGCCGCGAGCAATGATGCGTTTTTCCGTATTCGTTGTAAGAATGTGGAATGCGGGACGATGGTCATGTCAAGTTTTATTCGCACACTCTTTCGAAGTGACACATCCGAGAGTGAATGATTCCGGATGTCTCATCCTTCCTATTTTTTCATGTTTATTATATTTTTTTTGAACATGGAAAAACTCTGCAATGGTGTTCTTGAAGCGAGCAATTTGGAAAGGCAAGTCGTTCGGGCGCCGCGCATGTATCTCTTTTTCAATTTGCAGCGATGCGAAGGAAGAGAGAGAAAGAGAAATAAGCTGATGGATCCATTGTTAGTTTTATTATGCTTCATCGGTATCGTGTAAGGCACGCGTAATAAAAAAAAAGGTACACTAATTGTGAGAGAAATGTATGGTGTTCTCACCCATATTTCAACTATAGTTTATATTCCCCTGAGGGCACAATAATAACTTTTAGCCATAGTTACTGCCAAAAGTATAGTACCGCTTATTGATATTTTAGCAGTTGCATGAATCATGCACATATGTTAACCGCAACCACCAATTTGACAAACATACGTTTATTCTTCAATGCTATATAATATAATTGGTTTTCATAAAATGGATATTCCCTGATACTATACAAAATTCACTTCCCCAAGATTCTAATAGTGAACTGAATATATAACAGGTGTACAAGTATGAAATGGCGATTCCAGACATCAGATGGTGCAGCAATGCAGTTTGTGTTATAAAAATTTGACACGGCGCCATTTTGTTGTGTCATCAACAAGTGTCAGACGCGCACGAGTGATAAATTGGAAAGGTGTGGGCATAGTGTACGGTGTTGTTGTGTTCAATATGTTGAAATTTATACCGAACAAAGAGCATTCGCGGACAGCATTAATTTTTGTTTTCATTTGACGAAAACTGCTGCTGAATCATACCGACTACTTCGAGAAGCTTATGGTGAACATGCTCCATCGCAAGATACGTGTGACCGATGTTTTCGGCCTTTCAAAAGTGGTGACTTCGACGTTGCAGACAAGGAACATAGAAAGCCGGCTAAAAAATATGACGATGTGGAATTGCAAGCATTGTTGGACAAAAATGATTCGCAAAGACAAAAACAACCTAGGGAAACGGTTAATATTAGGACTTGAAATTAATTCGTAGCGTTTTTTAAATGAAAATTAAAAATTTATTTTAAATGACAATAAAAAAATACATTAATAAAAGTATTGCCCCTCGCTTTCTACTACTTTTGACCATCTCTCGGGCAGGGTACGCATACTGTGTCGGAAGAACGCCTCGTCTTTAGATGCAATCCACGAATCGACCCATTTTTGACAATCTTCGTAAGTAGTGAACTTCTGCTCAGACAGGCTATGAGCCATCGAGCAAAACAAATGGTAATCAGAAGGAGCGATATCTGGAGAATACGGCAGGTGGGGTAGGACTTCTCATTTAAGCGTTTCCAGATATGTTTGTACCGGTTTTGCGACGTGCGGACGAGCATTGTCGTGCAGCAAAATGACTGTCGTGTCTTTCGCAGTATTTCGGCCCCTTTTTCTTTCAATGAACGCTCAAGCGCATTGATTGCAGTCGGTAGCGATCCCCAGTTATGGTTTCATTCGGTTTCAGCAGTTCATAATAAATCACACCCCTCCGATCCCACCAAATAGAGAGCATGAGCTAAGACCCATGGATGGCTTTGCCACTGATGTTGATGATTGGTCGGGCTTAACCCATGACATTCTGCGCTTCGGATTGTCGTAATGGATCCATTTTTCATCACCAGTGACAATTCGATGCAAAAAACCGGGAAAAAAGCGGTAAGTAAAACTCCCCGCAAAAACACTTTATTCGGCACAAATGTTGACATATTCAATAAATTATAAAGTGTTGTTATTTACGATTCAAAAAGAGCTTATGTACAGCAAATGACATTCAATGATAGCTGTTTCACGATGAATACATTCCTATCGGTAACAACGAAATACTGTACTACCTACGCCATCTCTTGTAAAACGCTACGAATTAATTCCAACACCTAATACTAAACGTTACCAACAATAATTGACCGATTCGAACCGTTCGCTGCTTGAAAAAAGACCAGAATACCGAAAGAGGCAACACAAAGTCATTTTTCTTCATGACAATGCTCCATCACATACGGCAAAACCGGTTCGCGACACGTTGGAAGCACTCAGCTGGGAAGTTCTACCCCATGCGGCGTACTCACCAGACTTGGCTCCTTCCGATTGCCACTTGTTTGCATCGATGGGTCACGCACTTGCTGAGCAGCGCTTTGGTTCGTACGAAGATGTGAAAAAATGGCTCGACGAATGGTTCGCAGCAAAAGGGGGAGATTTTCACTGGCGTGGTATTCACAAATTGCCCGAAAGATGGGAAACATGTATAACAAGCGATGGAGCATACTTTGGATAAAGCATTTTTATCATTCTTTCGAATTTAACGTGTGTTTTTCAGAAAAAAATCCGCATTTCATACTTGTACACCTGGTACATTGATTAAAAATGTTGCCTATGGTTTGCGACGATGTTTATAGTAATTTGTACCATATTATAAGATACGACCTCCTACATGCGTATTTGGTGTGTTATTCAAGTGTTGGTACAAGGCATCAGTGGCCGTCTACTGCATAGAATATTTCATAAATCCAAAATAAAATAACACACGCAACTGAGAGTTCTACCTCCATGATTTTTTATTATATTGCGCACATTCCCTGACCTCCTGTAATGATTTGTTTCAAAGAAAATATTTCGCCTAATCGGAATCGAACCTAGAACCTAACTGCCTATATTCTGCCTATTCTACGCACGCTGTCACTACACTACCGAGTACTTTTGGCATCTTCAGCACAGATATGGTATAAGAGACAAAAGTTATTCCGGCTGTATCTCCGAATAGCTGGTGCCTGCCATTTAGGCGAAATTTTGCACAGATGTTTTTTTTATAATATAAGTCACTGTTTAAATGGATTTTTGGCGCTTCGCAATAGTTTTGTACCATATAATAGTGATTCATACCATATTATATGATACGACCTGCTGAATGCCTAGTAATGTGTGTCCTACAAGAACAGAAGGTGAACTACAAGAAGAAGTGTTGAATTGATATCCTACTTTTCCTATGCAAACATACTATGTAACAGTTTGTGAGACATGCGTAGTCTTATAACTATTAAGTTGCGGTTGCTTAAACTGCAACTGATGTACGTCTTCGCTATACGTAAACTTTACTATAATTTTTTTTCGAATAGTCACTTTTCATAAAGTCTTCTAACAAATTATACTCGAAAAACGTCAATGTTAACGATATGAATTGTACAATCTTGAAAAGAATAGTAGAAGTTTGACTGAACAAAACTTAACGTACAGTATGCAACATTAGTATTTGTACGCCGATTTTGTTATAGCAAAGAATTGACCATATCTATATCGTTAAGTCTTCTACAATAGTGAATAATCATTTCGGGGATAATAGATCGTCAAACACGCCGGCAAAATCGCCTGGTTAGGTATACTTTTCGCTTATAGTCGTGTTAACCATATTATGATTGCGGTGTCAATAAATTATGACGAATTTTACTATCCCCCCTTTTATCACGGGCGTTTGTTGTAAATACCATGGAGTTTTCTCTCAGTGTGGTATCAAACCATGTGGTATCAACATGACGGATGTCTAGCACATTATTCATTGATTGCACGAAAACAACTCGACGAAAAATTTCGAACTCGTTGGATTGGACGTGGCGGTCCAATATCGTGGCCAGCTCGTTCCCCAGACCTAACCCCTTTAGACTTCTTTCGATGGGGAACATTGAAAGATAAAGGGTACAAAGAAGTACCAACTACACTTGACGACATGCAACAAAGAATTATTACAGCCTGTGCATCAATAAGTTCTGACGCTGTAAAACTTGCAAGTCAATCAATCGAAAAAAGAATCCAATGTTGCATTGATATTGATGGTCGTAATGTTGAACACTTACTATAAACGTAGTAATTTTATTTACTACCGATACTGTAAGTATTATCATCTATCTGTACTTTCTATGACCTTCAATGACGTTATGTTATATGTCGTTGAACTCGTTTTAAGCTTCTCTTTCATGATACAGAAAAAAACATACCGATCCATTAAAAAAAATGGAGTTGACCTTCAAATGTCCGAAGTACTTCCAACTGCAAAAAACTATTATCGCTATCGGATGGCCCCTTTCGTACGGTGCAATTTCCTTTCAGCAAATATTTCTGTGAACCTTATAGTTTCGAAGATATCCAAGTTGCTAATAGTTATTGATCCACCCTGTATATAAACCAATGGTATTGAAGTTTGCATCGTTGGACTGCAATGAAATTCATTTGTCTTGCCTCTCGGATTCCTCTTAGCAGATTTTAGTTACCAAAGTCCCCCAACCTTATTTCAAGATGCCTATTGAGAGATCTGCAATTGAAATTTCCAAAAAAGATTTGGTATTATAATAAAAATAAGGAAATAAAAATACGAAAATAAATATTTGTTGTATTCCTACGTTCCGAACTTCAATACCAAGGGTTGGAACTCCGGAAATAAAATGTTAATAGAAGCATGATGTTGAAGTTTGCATCGTTCGAATGCAACGTAAAATTGATTCTTTTCAATTGTTCAATTTATTGGTCGATTCAAAATGTGAAGAACACTCAAACGTTTTTACATATTTATATTGGAGATTTACAACCTTCATTTGCAAAAAAAAGGTTTGCATAATGATAAAAATAAAGAAATGAAAAATGAACCAAAAAATCCCAATAATGACGATAATCATAGTACAAACAAGAACAACAGCCATGATGATTAATTTGAGAAAAACAAAGATGGAAAATCGTACACGGATCAGTGAGGTCACAACTCAGGTAACAAGAGACGGTAGAATCTTTTACACCAGAATGGTTCACTTCGAGGGTACCGTAATGAAGTGTCGACGAATGGGCAAATGAAAACGCCAAGGGAACAAGAGATTAAAAGCCAAGCGAAGATACAGCGTGATCGATCATTAGTATCCGGTATCCGTTCATTAACAACGCCACCCGCCGATCGTCGTCAATCTTGTAACTAATTCGTCACTGTTTCAGCACACATACACACATATACGCCGGGAATACAGGGTCTCTGTTTAAAGTAAAATGGTGGAGTATCGTAGGTAATGTTGAAGTTTGCATCGTTGGAATGTGACGAAAATAAATCCTTTTTAATTGTTAAAATTTTTGTTTGGCTGTGAAAATCCCTCAAAGGTTTTTACGAATTTTTATTAGAGATTCACGGACTTAATTTGCGAAAGAAGTAGTTTGGATGAGAATAAAAATTAAAAAATGGAAAATAAAGAAAAAGATCGTTGCATTCCAACCATTGGCGCAGCCAGGTGGACGACTCGGCCACGACCCAGAAAAAAATCTATCCAAAATAATTAAATCCAAATACTTGATCGATCAATTTTAATCGTTTCACCCAAGCAAGTATGAAGAAATAATTTCATAGAACTTGAATTATTTTATTTGTCGTAATTTTGTAACTTGTATAAAAAGTAGCTATTCGATTACGTAAATTAAATAAATATTCAAATTCAGTTAATTCAGTTAATTTGTACAATTCAGTTAATTCTTTTAATTCTGAATAATACAAAGGTTAATATAAAGGTGAATACCAAATAATGCTGAATAATAATACTGAATAATACAAAGGTTAATTCAGTTAATTGTAGCAAAATAAATACCTTAGATTTGCCAGCCAATACACGACCAGAAAAATACTGGAAGATCGACAATACTGCAAAGTAATAGATAATATCATTATAAATTCAATACGTCGATTTGAGAACGTGCCATAAGCTCATGCAGTTGATGCATTGTTTAAACTGATTATGAAAAACGGAGAGGGTTTCATCAATAATTATTTGAAACGTTATAATAATTGTGAGTCTTCGAAGCGTTGGCTGTATAATACGTCAGCCTTAGAATTGTATAATACGTCAGCCTCAGAAGCCGAACCGATGGTCATGAAACACATACTTTTATTTAAAAATGATTAAATAAATGCTGAAAATTTAAGAAAGCACATGAAGAAGGAGTACTGCCCTAACTTACGTAAACTTTTCCAAGCAGCAATAGTACTCCCAGTGAGCTCCGCCGGTTTTTTTTCCGAGTTTTTCTGCCATGAGGCGGATAAAATCGTGGCTTACAAGCACAATGATTCAGGAACGATTCTCTCATATGCCACTGCTAAACATAGATAACGATACTATTAAAAACAAAAATTAAAAAATTACTCGGTGCGTTGGTCTAATGGTTAGCGTGCTGCCCAGCGGATCGGGAGGTCGCGGGTTCGAGACCTAGTCGTGTACCTTCGTCGGGAAATGTTTTTCTTCGACATTTTTCGGTGAAAGACGTGTTCCGTGACTGGGAAGCGAACTTGTGACCGGCTGTATCGGTATAGGTTTTCCGCAGTTTCCCTATGCCCATGGCAGATATGTCATGGTGAATACGAAACAGAGGGGGAAGTTGACTGCGGCGGCGAGGTGGGGGGGGGGGGGTGGGGGTGGAATGGGAGGTAGGGGAGAGTTGTGGAATAGTTGATGGAGGCCGTACGGATGTGGAATGGGAGGTAAAGAACGAAGTTGAGGCGGATTGGGGCTCGTAAAAAGGGGAAGACCCTGTACCGCTGGAAATGAACCAATAACAAAAAAAATTGGAACTAAAACTGTGTTGGGCCGATTTGCAGAAAAAATCAATAGACTTATTTAATTGAGTACCTACTGAAAGTAAAGTTTAAAGACTGGTAACTGGATAAAAACATGATGAAAGATTAGTTGATTATATCTTTAGGTATAGCAAGAGTTTGATATTAAGGTTAACATGAACGTATGATCAAAACGTTATGTTTAATGTGTGCTACGTGATCAGCTGTTACATGAAATAAGCTCCCAAAGAAAAATAGATCATCAAATTTGGAAAAAATCCTATAGTTTTTGCCATTTACACCCGCCATATTGGATCCGCCATTTTCAATTTGACGGTTTAGACTTCGGGTTCGTATTCAGTGGATCAAAAACCAAGTTTTTACCTATTTTTTGGTTATGGTTTACCTGCTAGATTAGTCGTAATCAGATTTATGATGTAAAAAATTCTTTTTTTTTGCACTTTCGTTATTGACGACACCCGCTGCTTGAAAAATATAAATTTAATAAGTATCTTTTAGTAATTATTGAAGTCCTAGGAACCTTGAAACGCATTTATAACCGCCATATTCATTTAAAAAACACTTTTGAATCGTCAAAATCTGAATTGAATTAGGTGCAACACCAGTGTTACACTATGCCGCACTTAAGGGTTAAGGGGTCTTCTCACTTTAGACGCTAAAAATACTATTTTCATGAATTTTTGTGATAGGTTTATATTATAGATATTGATACAAAAGTTGTTACACTTAATAAATACACTTTCGAAATACATTTAAAAAAAATGTATGTATTTATGTAACCCAAAAAACTTTAGACGCGTTTTTCTCGAAACAACGTATTTCGACGGCTTGTTGATGAAATCTTCGAATCTACTGAAACGATCCTTATGAAATTTCAACCACATATTTTTTACAACTATAGCTATACTTTTGATTTTGATATTTTAAAGTAAATTTTGATATTTACTTTATTCTGTCAAAAACGGCGGAAAACACACGTTTCGTTTCTTCGAAAAATATCCGGTATTTTGTTATTTTTGCATGTATAAAAATGGTATGATATGCAAAAATTGTATAATGGCTATAGCCATTAACATACTGAACCTGAAACCATTTGATTTTTTTGTTTCGGATGATCCATTGCCGAGATTTCATTAACAAAGCAGGCCTACAATTTTTTCAGGACATTTTTTTAACTACCATTTTCGTCTATAAATAGTGATTTAAATAAACAATTAAAAAAATGTATTTCGAAAGTGTATTCATTAAGTGTAACAACTTTTATATCAATATCTATAATATAAACTTGTCAAAAAAAAATCATAAAAATAGTCTTTTTTAGTGTCTCAAGAGAGAAGACCCCTTGAACGCTTTAAAAATAATGATTTTGATATGTTGAATTGGAGGCATTACTTCACGAAGACTCCTGCTAGCTGAACTTGCAGAATCATTAAGAGTTGATCACCCAACAGTTTCAAAACGTTTGAAAGCATTAGGAATGATCTCTTTAAATAAAGCATTATTTTCACGAAAAAAAGACAGCGACAACTTATTCAACACGCCAATTAAAAAAAAAAGATTGCGTACGAAACCACTTCATTTCTCATTCTCATGTCGTCTCCCCTGCACCCCGAGAAAAAATGCTGGCTACGCCAACGATTCCAACGATGCAAACTTCAACATCTTGAAACATCTCAAGGACGCTACTCCTCAATCGAACTGTTGTTCGAGTGAAAATCTTAGTGCTTGAAGATTGAAACCGGTTGTTGATATTGTGGCGTTTCATTTTGCAAATCCAAAGTGGAAACAAGTGCTACGAAAAAAGACGTTGTTCCTAGTACTTGAGACCTGTGAAGCTGCTTTCCATTTATGGCACTGGTAATTAGCATTACCCGAGGTATCCTACGACCCGGATGGTATGCAGTGTCGGATTGTATTGACCGAGCCCGCGTACAAACATACCCGTTGTGTGTGCCTAATGACGATTTAAAGAGCTCGCACACGGAAACCACAATTGGTCCTACCAAATAGTCGGATTTTCGTCCATTCAGCCTCGAGGATACCGCTCTTGTAGAATCCGCCGGCCTCGGGCGATTTACACACGCTCGTGCATTCGCAATAAGCCAAGAACTATGAATGGAACGAGCAAACGTGCGCGCGCGCGCCCGCGTGTGCGTGGGTGTGTGCGCGCCCGAAAAGAAACGCGAGCAACGTGCTCGGCGCGGCTCTTCGCAATCCAAGTGTCAATGCACCCTCTTGCTTACGTTTCGGTGTGACAACGATCATATCGAGGATTTATTGGATGAATCGCACGGAATGGACATGGCGTTGCACTTTAGTATTCACTACGTTGTTTAGTAAACGTGGAGAGGAATTTTTATCGTCTTTTTTATCCTTCAGTTTTATTTGATATTTTATGTTATTTTTTTTATGTAATAGTACGATTTTTTCAATTTTTTTCACAGACATTTGAGATTGTTTCTATTTTTTTTACCAATATTTACGATTATTGTATTTTTTTTACAAACATTTACGATTCTTCGATTTTTTTTAGAAAGTTTACGATTTTTTCTGATTTTTCACGAATATTTGTGATTTTTTCTATTTTTTTTAACGAAATTTACGAAAATACGTTGTGGAATAGCTGGCTTATTTTTTCTGCCTTATATTACTGAACATTACTGAAGTGTCCGTCTTCGATTTTGTTGAAACCCATATATGTTATGAAGCATTGAAAACTATTAGACACGTATATTTTTTTATCGGTAGAAAAATGTTTTTAAGGGAGGAAACGTACCCTCAAAGAAAGGCATAGACCTTTTAATTTAATTTTGTTTCAATACTTCTGTAGTCGATTTTTCATCGTTTTATATCAGAAGAATTTTGGTTTTAGTTTTATTCAGATCGGTGAACTGCTTGTGAGTGAAACTGCAAAACCACCCCTCGACACTCCTTTTTTTTTGAAGCGTGGTTAACCCCCTTAAAACCGTTTTCCGCAGATTAAAAAAAAACGGGTTAACTAGTTTTCAATGCTTCATCACATGTATGAGTTTCAACAAAATCGAAGGCGGACACTTAAATGATGTTCCTTAAAGGAGGTTCTGCCTTGTTGAGCCAAAAGTTCGATGTTTCACCAATTTTTTATGCGAAAAGTATTAAATATAGAATGTTGATATTTGGTACGTTGACTAAGCGGTCTTTATTGAACATCAAAATATTTTTTAAAGTTTGACAAAACATGGTGGTGGGAGTGGAAGGAGCCACGTATGTCGGTGCGCGGGCGATGACATTCTTCGCTTGCGGAAGTCCTGGACAGGTGATTTGAAGCAAAAACATCAAACTTCGCTTGCGGAAGTCCCGGACAGGTGATTTGAAGCAAACAAATCAAACATTTTTACTTTGTACAATATTGTGTATAAGTTGACCTAGAATCATGAAGAAAAATTGAAAAATAAAAAAATAATGAGCAAAAAACGGAGAAATTTTTTGGAAAAAAAACAAACTTCCTTCCGATCGCTCACTATCTTTTTATTTTTCAAATTTCCTTCTTGATTGTAAGTCAACTTATACACAATATTGTACAAAGTAAAAATGTTTGATTTTTGTTGCTTCAGACCACCTGTCCGGGACTTAGGACTGCCGCAAGCGAAGAATGTCATTGCCCGCGCACCGACATACGTGGCTCCTCCTACTCCCACCACCATGTTTAGTCAAACTAAAAAAAATATTTTGATGTTCAATGAAGACCGCTTAGTCAACATACCAAACATCAAAATTCTATATTTGATACTTTTCGCATAAAAAATTGGTGAAAAATCGAACATTTTTTGGCCCCACAAGGCAGAACCTTTCCTTAAGACTCTAAGACATCATTTGGCTCAAACAAATTTGTTGATTTTTTTTGCGAAATTCTAGAGGCGCGCTTCATTTTTTTTCACCGATCACTGCAATATTGTTTTCCTCCATTTGCTTCGCTCCTCTCTCCCTCTATTTCTGGGTTTCCATTTGTCTCGTTCCTTTTTTGATGGAACTGGTTCCAGTCTGATCGACTTTATCCTTCGCTGGATGATAGAGGGTCAGGGGGATAGGGACGGTGGCCGATAGAGTTTAAATTAATTCTCTCAAACTAATCATCGATTCGCGAAGATGAGGGGCTTCGATTTCCGATTTCTATCTGGGCTAGATGCAGCCATCCGGGAAACCGACAGAGAGACGGACCTTTCAAAGAGAACCGTGTAAGAGCCTTAAAAGTAATTTAGCGACCTGTTTGGAAAAAAATTGAAAACATAAAAGCGTCATTATTTTAAAAGACTCGTTCAAAAGAGATCAATTCCTCCGCAAGGATTCGTCGGATGCGTAGTGTGCCAATAGTTCGCGTTCGAATTAAATTGACCAAAAGTTTATCAGATCACAAGCCTTTTCCATTTCTCTTTTTTACGCGGCCCTGAGTCGTCTCGACAAATGGATTAACAGAATTTCTAATAATACGCGAGAATATTGTTAGAACATGCATGCTTTAGTAGAGGCTATTCAGACCTTAACTTTGAAGGGAAACGAAGAGGGAACATTTAAACCCCTGCTAATTGATAGGTTTGGAGGATATAATAAATACAATATAGATACAGAGACTCGTATTTAGACGAACCCAAACATTCGGGTGATGTACTTTCATGTCCATTCGAAACTATATATGGAGATGGCGAGGAGTACTCAATCGTTTCACCTCGGTCCCTCTTTATTGATATAAATACTAGATGCGCCATCAACATATGCTCTGCGTTGACGTCCGATTGAATGAAAATTTTACATAAGACACCGAGGAAGGTCCAGACTACCTTAGCCTGTGGGATTGTTACCAACTGTCCTCCTCTTGAAAGCCTTCAAGCCGTCTGGAATTTATCAAGCGTTCATTGGCGAATCGTTCTTCACGTCGAGACTCGGATTGGCAGCACTTTCCTCAACCTGTCTCCAACATGGTCTCGTGTCACTTTCCAAGTTCCTATCCCTTAGGGCATCTATTAAGGGGCTATACCAGTGTGACACTTTCAAAAAATCGATTTTTTTTTGCTTTTTTCAAAAGTTTATACTTTCAAGAATATCCTGTAAAAATTTCAAGGCTGTATCTCTAATCATTTTAGCTTGCAAAAATCGATAGTAAAATCTTTAAAAGCGTTTTTTCTCGAAATGAGATTTTTCAAATTTGCTGACATTGTAACTCAAAGAGCAATTATCCGATTGACTTGAAATTTGAACTGAGTACTCTTGAATATATTTACTCTACAATGACGTAGGATATTTTTGATTGGATGAAAAGTGACAATTTGGCATAGAAAAAAAAAACGACCATTTTATAGGCAAGAAAACAGACTTTTTTTCATAACTACGCCATTTTGTTAGATTTTGATATTTTTCGAAAATCCTACGTCATTGTACAGGAAATACCTTCCAGTTTAACGACATGTTTTCCTTTTTCGGTTTCAGCTACTCAATTGGCCGGAATCATGTCAGCAGTGGAGGAACTTTTTTTTTGGCGCCTCCGAAGGCAGCGCATAAGTCGCTTGGATCTCAATATTTTTCTATGAAAACATTATGTAATATAGGTCAAATATAGCCAAATATATTCTTAATTTTCCGTAACATTTAATTGAGTACTTTTCTTCCAAAAAATTCCGGAAATCGCCCAAATTTTCAGCGTTCACACTGGTATAGCCCCTTAAGCATGTCAAATTCTGTGCCAAAAAGAGTATTTGCGAGGAATTCCACTGCACTCCTTATTTTTAAAAAATATGCAGCTGAAGGACACAGAATTCTTGTTGAGACTTACGACCATGCTCTGTCGGAAACAACATGCAGAGATTGGTTTATACGCTTCAAAAAGAATGATTTTGATGTGTTGAATTAGGGGCTTGATGAAGATTCATGTCAGACGCTAGCTGAAATTGTAGAATCATTAGGAGTTGATCACACAACAGTTTCGAAACGTTTGAAAGCATTAGGAATGATTTTTAAAAATAAACATTGATTTTCACGAAAAACAGCGAGAACTTATTCAACATCCCCATACAAAGACTTATTTCGCAGAATAAGATCGTTGGTCTCTCAATGGGCATCATATAAAATAGTGGAGGGTTTTTTAAAATGCAAAATCTGCCAATTTGAGGAATTCAGAAAAATTAATTTTCATTGCACTCCAACCATGCAAACTTGAAGAACATGTTAAAAAACAGGCCCGACCAATCTAAAGTAAATTTAAACCCATTCGTCACTCTTATCTTGAAACTATTCAGTATTAATATTCATATTTCGTATTTAATACAAAAAATTGCTTCGCTCATTGAGCTTCGGGTTTGCGTCCCTGGCCCCCTGCCCTAATTGCGGTGCTGTCGTTTAGAAGTGTATCGGGAAGCTCATTGAACCAAAAACGCAAAGAATTCGCGAAGAAATTCAGCCGGGTGACTTTTATCGGATATATATATATATATATATATGTAGGGATACTTTTCATATGTAATACGTGTACTAAGAGGTCCGTGGCCTCGATCGCGATACACGAGAGGCTCTCCCAGGAGGGCTCATACAGCCAAGGGGAGAAGAGAATCGTTTCGGTAAGAGCAGAAATCGCTAAAATCCGTACCCTCGAATACCCCTTGGAGACTGTGCGGCTATAGCTGAGAAATTCATTCTCTGTTCTTGGCTCTTATCGTCTCCAGCAATCTTCGAGTGGGAGCAATATCCTTCGTGCTTGAATTTCCATCTTCCGCTTTTTTCGTCCCACTTCATATCCCTCTGTTTTTGCTTTTCCTCTTCTCCTGCTTCTTTCTTTTCCTTGGGCTTCTTATTCTGCTTTTTTCCTTATTCTTGTGCTTCTTCATCTCCATCCCACTTCCGCTCGTTTTTCTGCCTTTTTCCTTGTCGTTCTGCTTTTTCTTCTACTTCTTCCTCTCGCCTTCTCGTCCTGGGCCTGCTTGTTCTCTTTCTTAGATTTTGCTTCTGCTTTTTATTCTTTTCTTACGCAACTTCTATTTCATCACCTTCGTTTTTTGCCCCTTTCTATTCTTGTTCCTCATATTTTTTTTATTTATTTAGAGTATTGCTTCCGGTTCTTGCATTTATTTTCCTTCTTCTGAAGTTTGCATCGTTGGAATACAACGAAAATTGTGATCTTTCATTTGTTTCAATTTCTTTTGGCAAATGTTAGCTAAGATGTTACCTCAACAACGTTTTAATTTGCTTTTTACGAGATCCATTGCCTAGATTCGCAAAGAAGATTTTTTTTAATAATGAAAAGGAGGAAATAACAAAGAATTTTCGTTGCCTTTCAACTATGTAAACTTCAACAGCATTGGATCCCAATGAGGACTCTCTAGGTGCGGTCTCCCGAACAAATCCCTTTAGAGATGTATCGTGCATCGTGGGACTCCCCAACAAATTTGCGCACGGGATTACGAAAGGATACTTTCCTTTGGGACATCCAACAAATTCCATTTGAAAATTTAAAATAAAAAAAAATCCTCGAACGACGTCAATCGGTAAATAGCGCGAAATCCACTTGGTTTCCAATGCGGACTCCCTACGCGCGGCGTCCCCATCAAATCCCCACCGGTATGTCGTTGGATCTGGGGACTCCCCAAGAAATTTCTGCACGCGATTCTCTACTCCTCACTACCGTGTTTCTATTTTTTATTACCACATTTTTATTAACTCGCATTCTTGGTTGTCTAATTGTCTGTTCGGTACAAATTTTGCAAACGATTTTAAACTAACTTCCGGATGAGCTGGACACTTGAAACTTTGAACATAGCTCAGATCTGCATGACAGACAAATAAACACACTGGCAAGTCTGTCACAGAGAGAGAAAAAGAGAAGAAAAATTGTGAAAAAAAAAACAAATAAAGAAATAAAAATATATAGTTTAGTGAAAGAGAGAAAAAATAATAATATTAATAGTGAATAGTGCCTTGGTGGCAATTTCTACGATGGTCAAGGAGACAGCCCCCCAACGCGAGCGACGCCTAGAGAAGGAGAAGCAAAATTACACACACACAAGACTAAAAAGCGGAAAATAAAATCATTGAAATTAAAAAAAAAGTTTCACCATGTTTTTAAAAAGGACTACAAAGTATAAATAACTTCTCCTAGCCCCATACAGATGTATAACCCAATACAGACTCCTAAACCCGTACAGATTATCCTAAAAATTTGCGATTGTAAATGTTTAGTAGCTATGAAAATACTTGTAACATTCAAAACGAAAAACGTGGGGAGCATGCAATAGATAATAGTAAGGAGTGTAGGAAGTAGCTGTCGTTGTGAAAACTCACACAACAGTTCATATCATTTACAGTGCAATAAAATTGTCAGTGAGGTGAACTTTTCGTGCATCAATTATCTATTGCATGCGCCTCACGTTTTTTCGTTTTAATTCTTACAAGTATTTTCATAGCTATTCAAAATTCACAATCACAAATTTTCAGGACAATCTGTATGGGGTTAGGAATCTGCATTGGGTTATAAATCTGTATAGGGCTAGGATAAATTATTTTATACTTTTTAGTCCGTTTTAAAAACGTGGTTACATTTTTTTTTTATTTAAATAATTTTTTTTTGTTGTCCTCCTCCTTTCCCGTCTTATTTCTCTCATCTCTTGTTTCGTTTTCTTCTTTGCCTCACTATTTTCATGTCTTTGTTCCACGCGGTTTTCTTACGCTCTCTATCTCCTCCCCCCTTCGTACATCCTCATCCGCCTGACTGACCTCTCGCCATTCGTTTTCCGTCACTTTCCTCTCGTTTTCCCTTCGGTCTCCCTCTTTACGTCTACCCTACTGCTTCCCTACTGTTTGCCTATCCCTCTCTCTCTCTCCATCTCTCTTTCTCTCTCTCTCTCTCTCCCTCTATATATATATATATAGCTCGCTTCCCGTCCATGGTAAACGCCCATGAACATTTCAGTACCCTCCAATATATGCAGGCATTAATTATGCACCGTTAACGCAGACGGTGTATACAGGAGACTAAACGTCTTTGGCACAAGCCCACAGACATCGATGTTTCGTAGATATGAACCGCACAACATCAATCCGCGGGGCAGGGGGAGGGGATTGGCTGGCGGGAGGAGACACGCCGTGCAACGAAAATCAATACGGTGCATCGTCCGTAAATTATACGCGCGCAAATTTGCCAAGTGTGTTCATGTGCGGCAACGAGATACACCGAACCGAACAGCGGATCCATGGCATCCAAGTGGAGGCTAGTTTTTTTTCCCCCTTTTTCTTCATCAATCAGTCGGTGCGCAATATTTTTCATCGGGGAAAAAGTCGGTTCGTTTCATCGATACTTTCTTCCTGCCCGGTTAGACTCTACCTCTCCCCTTACCTCCCCCACTCGATTGCATATCCTATATTTTTTATGGACCACTGCCTACAGTATCATTTTTTTTCATCTCGACATGCTTTTTCCATTGCCCACAGTCGAAAAAGTGTTAAGTATGGTCTGTCCTACCCCTCGCATTAGAATATGTTGAAATTTGCACAATTCGGATGCGGCGAATTTTTTTTCCGGTAGGTTTTGGATTTCGAAGACACCTAATTTTTTTAGGGACATTATTAGACGGCTGCAAGTATCTGCTTGGAAGTGGAGTTACGGAATATCGCTAACGGAAGTCCGTCTAAATGGGGACGGAGTTCACTGAGAAAAAAGAATCATTGATCCAATATCATTGGTGTTATTGAATGAAATTTCGTTGATTCAATTGTAAAATTGTTGGTGTGAATAATCGGATTTATTAGTCCAAACAAAACGCTATTGACTTTAATAACATGATAATATTAAAAGTTTTTTTTTTCATTCCAAAAATATATTGTTAGCCGAGAACAATATATTATTGAAACTCTAAAAAAGTATTGCGAATAAATTATATAGTTTCAAATGCATATCTTGCAACGAACAAAAAAGCGTTTCAATTCATAACATTAATATTGTTGATTCCAGTACACAAGAAAAAATTAATTACGCTCGTTTGATTCAGATAAAATTTCTATTGAGTAGGTATGTTATTTTATTTTTTTCACCATATCCGATATTGATTTTCAAGTACATTATTCGTTAAAATATTAATATTTTATTTTGATTGAAAAATATTAAGGAAATGTCCGAGTTGGTTGAAAATTATGCGAAAATCAAATTTGTTTCTTGCGCATTTGGTTGAAAAAAATGCAACCAAATCATGGCCGTAGGCCGCCGAAATTATAGGTGTGAGGAAACCCGTAGTTCTCGGTGTAACCGCTAGAAGCCGCACGCGCGCTCGTTTCTCGTAAGCGTAGCACAAACCGAAAATCTATTTAAACGCCGGAGAAACTCTGAAGAGTATCGCCTCTTGGCCTGTGGCTAAGATCAAAGTGTAGTATCTGTTCTTATCAGTTGAATATCTGATATTCTCTCCATGGATATTCCATTGGATATCTGATATTCTCTTCACTATTATCGTGGATGATCATTCTAATGCTCATTTTTTATTGAAGATTTAAAACAAATTGAAAAACTTACCTCTCGTGGCATATTCGTTTCGATGTAGTAAAGAAATAATTCATTCTATTAATTATATTTTTGTACGAAATAAAAAACGTATCAACCGCTTAATTATTTCAGCCATACATCTACGTATTGTATATATAATGATTTCAATAGAATATAATTTGATTTGAAGGATAATGTAGATATTCAGAGAACAGAAGAGATTTTCAAATGAAATAATATGTTATTTTAATCAATCGCATTTTCCAATATTTTATAATATTACAACAATCTCATATATCGGTGGCACTCCACGATCAGACATTTATTTGAATCAACTCATATATTTTTTTTATTCAATTGGTTTTTTTTCGCAGTGTTGAAGGGCGCAATGAGGGAAGTGGGGGAAGGTAGGATTTGGAACCTAAGTACAAACGAGAGAAACCTCAAAGAAATTGAGAAAATATTAAAAGAAAGAGTGGAAACGAGGGGGGACCAAGACATTCAGAAAGATTGGGCTGGAATTGACAAATCCTCATTTGCAGAGATGTACAAGAAAATTAAAGAGGAGCCCGCGTGGAAATTTCTTAGGGTTAGCCTGATCAGGATCAGGCCCCGATCGGGGTGTGATACGGGTAACACCTATTACGGACATCCTGATCCGGCCCCCATCGGGCCGGAAGCATTTAGGCCCTAAATCAGGCAATGCTAAAATGGCCCTGCTAAGGCCGTCCCTGATAAGATCCTACTGAGGCTTTCCACGATAGGTCCCTACTAAGGTTTTTCATGATAGGGCCACTAAGGTGTTTCCTAATGAGGCCCTACTAAGGCTTTCCCTGATTAGGCCATAAATAGGCTTGCCCTATACCTGCCTCAGCAGTCGATAGATGCACATAACCTCTTGTTTTCCACATGGAAACTTCGATTTGACAGCGTCGGAGCGTCGGAGTTTCGATGTATTCCTGAATTCTATTAAAAAAAGGTGTTATGGACTGTCACGACAATAAACGTTATGCAACTCGGATGCGTGTTAGAAGATTTCGGCAGCTTTGTGAGGTGGAGCGAGAGGATTTATACATATAACGTTAAGTTTGAAAAATCCATAGCACGTTGTTCGATAAAACTCTTTAAGTATCACAATGATATTAAATAATTGATATATTTTATGTGATACAACAAATAATTATAGGCATTTATTTTCTCTCTTATGCCATATCTGCGACCATGATGTACTAGGCTCGATTCCCATATAGGCGAAATATTTTCTTCGAACAAAAACATTTCAGCAGGCCAGGGAATGACGAATTATGATACCAAATCACTGTAGTAGAACTCTAAATTAACTGGTTGGTTTCATTTTGAATTTTTGAAATATTTTATGCATATAGGATACTTGGATTTACCGTGTATATTGGAAGCAAATAAAAATTTCTTTGAATCGAATCTTTATTGATTCAATTTTAATATATTTAATATTCAAAAAGAATAGCTGAAACAAATAAGATCGATGTAGGCCGTGGGACATGGAAAAAACATATTGGATTTAAAAAGGTTCTATTTGAATTGAATATTTCTTTCTGATCAGGCAACCAGGTCAGGCCCATATGTGATACAACGTTACATTTCCTAGTAGAGCCCCTCCAGGCTGCCTTATTAGTGCCTTACCAGGGCAGTCAGCCAACCTGGACGGGCCCTGATTTGGGCCCCATCAAAATTTATACGCGGGAGGTCGACAAGGTCGTCATTGTATAGGAAATACCTTCCAGTTTGACGAAATTTTTCCCTTTTTCGGTTTCAGCTACTCAGTCGGCTGGAATCGTGTCAGCAGTGGAGGAACTTTTTTTTGGGCCTCCGAAGGCAGCGCATAAGTCGCTTGGATCTCAATATTTTTCTATGAAAAAATTATGTAATATAGATCAAATATAGCCATATATATTCTCAATTTTCCGAAACATTTAATTGAGTACTTTTCTTCCAAAAAGATCCCGAAAATCATCCAAATTTTCAGCGTTCACACTGGTATAACCCCTTAACTTTCATAATATTCGTCGTTCATAAGTACATATGGTTCTCCTGTTTTTTCTTGCTTTCTTCTTTTTGTATGTATACAACTACCTAGGATAAGGGATAATGTAAAAGGCAACATGCTGTACAATGGAATAAACTACTACTACTAGACGGTTGCAAGTGGACTGTGCAAGAAAAAATATGGATAATTATAGAAGAGAGGAAATAAAAAAAAAAAGTATTTTCGCATATCCGTATCTGAAAGAATCGTCTTCTTGATTGTTCGAAATTATTCATGGCGTTACTCATGTATTTTAATGGGAAATTAAAAAAAAGGAAATAAAAGCCTGCGAATGGTTGAGAAATTTTGCAGTTCCGTCCAACGTGCAATTTTCTTTGCGACGAAAAACTATGTAATTTCGAAATGAATTTGTATTCCGTGATCAATAATTTTAGATACTACCACCCGCGGTGCAATTAAGGCGTTACCCCCACTTGTAGCGCAAAAAAAGGCCTTTTTCATGAATTTTTTAAAAGAAAACTACAAAACTTTTTTAATCGATCAATATACCATCTTAAAGAACACATCTTGAAGAACTTTCAGTAATTTTTTTATTGAAAAATATTACATTGTTTAGTGGCAAATGGCCGTCAATGAAATAATGTTTTTATATACACGGTTTGCGGTGACCAACATTGCGGCGAAGTGGATCATCTGAAAAAAAAAATGCGAATGGATTTAGTCGAATATAAGTATAAACTAGTCTTTAATCGAAGGATTTAAAAAAATATTCATTTCTCACAAAATGGCGGACAGTCAAAGTTAATGGTTCGATTTTAACGAAAAAAAACGGCCGTTTTTCGGCTATAAAACGGCCATTTTTTTCGAAAAAAAAATCGAACGATTAAAGACTACATTTTTATGTATTAAATAAGCCTGCAAAATTTCAAGAAGATCGGTTCATTAGTGTTCGAGTAATCTTGGTCACCGACTTCAGAAATGCCATTTTGAGAAAAACGCGTTTAAAGTTTCAATTTCAGTTTACACGAAGAAAATTTTTTTTTTCTAAACTTACATAGAGTCATCTATTCCGGGCATAAAAAAACTGCACTTCAAATTGCACTTCAAAAAAATGCAATAAAAAAAATCGATTTTTTCAAAATCGCAAGTGGGGGTAACCCCTTAAAGTAGCCGCTATCGTTGGCTTGAGCGATATCGATTGCATCTATTCATATTCAGAGTAAGTGCCAAAAATAATGAGATTGGCGTTTGCATCGTTGGAGTGCGATGAAAATTAATTTTTCTGGGTCCCTTACATTTATCTTGCCATATTTTGACTAGAAAAAACCCTCGACTTTTTTTTAAGATGGCTATTCAGAGAGCCACTTAAAAAAGCAATCTTAATCGGCGAAACAAAATGTTGTATAATATTCATAATAAGGAAATCGAAATATTAAAACGAACTTTCGTTGCATTTCAACGATGCAAACGCCATCAAAATTCTCTATACCTTCGTCTTCGTTATCCCCAGCACCCAACTTACGGATTCTCGATAAAATTTCTTGAAATTCCGTCTCTCGTTTTCTTCGTGCATATATAGTTGAAGAAAATCGAGTTAAGCGAGCGAGGGACGGGCAGATGGAACTATATAGAACAGAGCACAAACGCCCCGAAATTAATCGCAAGACTCTGCGCTCAAACGACGTTATTGCGCATGGTTCGTGAACACAAGCCTCCTACGTATTCAGTATTGGTAGGCGAGTTTTCGATGAGCGATCATAGATGCGCGCATGTGTGTGTATGATCATTGATTTATACATACATAAAATAACAGAAGGTATTAAATATTGAAATGATATTTTCAATAATGAAGAAATAAAATCATTGGTATTCTGAATAAACACGCAATATTTTTCAATCTATACATATATAAAACAGTTACGTGACTGACTGACTGACATATAGATAACGCACAGCCTAAACCACTGAAGATAGAAGATGAAATTTCGAAATTATGTTCCTTAGAAGGTATAGAGCTGCTCCAAAAAAGGATTTTTCGAAAATCACCTCTTAGAAGGGTGAAATGGGCTGTAAACGGTTGGATGGCAAATTGTATTTCTTGCGTGTGCCAACGCGGGCGAAGCAGCGGCAAGAGTTAATTTCATATATATATATATATATATATATATATATATATATATATATATATATATATATATATATATATATATATATATATATATATATATAGTGTGTGTGTCTTTATTTGTTCATAATTGAAAATATGATTATGAAAGAAAAAAACCACGTAAATGATTGAGATCACATTTTCATTGATGAAGAAATAAAATCATTCATATTCTGGATAAGCGGGCAATATTTTTACACATAACATTGAAAAATATTGCAGGTTTATTAACGATATCAATGATTTTATTTTTTCATAATTGAAGACATGAGAAATTTAAAAAACTGTGTAAATGATTGAAGTCATATTTTCAGTAATGAAGAAATATGAAATAATTGATATTCTTAATGAAGGTGCAGCATTTTTCAATTTAATATATATAGATATATAGATATAAAAATGAAAAATATTGCACGATTATTAACCCGAGTAGAAATCTTGCTCCAGCTACAATAAGCACCTGATCAGGCATCCTGACTTCTTTTTCCAGCCTTGATCAGAATTTTTTATCAAGCCCTGATCATTTTTGAAACACAATCCCTGACTTCCGTCTGATCAGGGTAAAAAATCAAGGCCTGATCAGGGTAAACTATCAAGGCCTGATCAGGGTAAAAATCAAGGCCTGGTCAGTGTAAAAGATCAAGGCCTGATCAGCGTAAAAAATTAAGGCCTGATAAGGGCTTAATTTTTCACGGCTTGATCAAAATGAAAAATCATATGATTTTTCACGGCTCAGGATGACCGATTTTTTCCTGAAATAAAAAATACAACGCATACACAAAAGAGAAAAAGGTACCACTTTATAAATAACGCTGATCGTTTATTTTTTAATCTTAATATAAAATTTATCACATATATTTTTCACATATATCTATATGAAAAACAAACGTCATTTTTCTTGTATTTGTAATAGAACAAAAACTCGAAATAAACTAAGATATATCACTGTATTATATTCCACTTATCATCCCGAAATAAACTAATATATTTTTCAAACAAAAACTTAAGAAACTTCGTGAATAAAGTAAACAGAGCTCAACGTTTTTATGACCAGACGTTTCTAGGAAACGTTATATTGGGCGTTCTGTTCGTTTTTTTATGCGACGCTCGAAACTTGTCCCAGTCTTTTGCTGAATTAATCAGGCCTTGATACCGCTCCAACAGCTTGTCCAATTTGCTTCGAAAGAACTTCTATTCCGTGTTCCCTATATTTCGAAATGACAGCCACTGAAAAATACGAAAATGTTCATCCCACTTAGAATTCAATGTCTACATATATATCTACATAAGGTATGCACATTATTTTATTAGGGTGGCACAAAATTCAGCTCTATTTTTTTTTCCTTTTTCTCACCATCCAATTATCTACTTTAAAGAAGAAAAAAAATTGTTGCAAAAGCTGCGAGCGGTCATTTTTTAACGAAAATTAGAATCGAAGCAGGAGAGCCCGTACAGCGAAGACCAACCAAATAATGGTGAGTTGACAGCGTAGTGCAGTTCAGTGAATGTAATGTCCATCCGAAGTGCATTTCTTATGGGCTAACTTGCACCGATGGAAATACTTTCACTTAACTGAACTATGCAGTCAACTTATCATTATTCGGTTAGCCTACACTGTCCGGGCCTGTAGCGAAGACTAACCAAATAATGGTAAGTTGACAGCGTAGTGCGCTTCAGTGAATGTAATGTCCATCCGAAGTGCATTTCTAATGGGCTAACTTGCACCGATGGACTTACTTTCACTTAACTAAACTACGCAGTCAACTTGTCATTGTTCGGTTAGCCTACGCTGTCCGGGGCCGTACAGCGAAGGCCAACCAATTAATGGTAAGTTGACAGCGTAGTCAGTTCAGTGAATGTAATGTCCATCCGAAGTGCATTTCTTATGGGCTAACTTGCACCGATGGAATTACTTTCACTTGACTGAACTGCGCAGTTAACTTATTATTATTCGGTTAGCCTGCGCTGTCCGGGCTAATCAGCACCGATGGCAAAACATTTACCAGATTGAACTACACTGTCAGCTTACCATTATTTGGTTGGCCTACGCTGTCTCTTCTTCTCCTTTGACAAAGGAGACGGACCAAGTAAAGAAACATAAAAGCGATACACAAAACAAATATAAATCTACTTACATAGTGGTAGCGCCAACACATGCCAATCCTCAGGAATTTCGAGTTGTTCCTCGCTGAGAGGATCTGTTCCGGATCTGTCAAATGTATCATAATAAATATTTCAACCAACGCATATATAATTTGGCGTATGGTTAATTTACAGTCAGATTAATTTAATTTATATTTATAGATTTAAGAATTGTAAGTCTTTGAAAAAATTAATTGTTATACTAACCTGCTGCTGTATTATTTCTTCGTTTTGTCCCTTATTTAGAGCCCGCTATTCACGCAGACACAGTCGTTGCGCAATCTTCTTCCGATTGTGTTTGTCCATCTTATTCACAACGTACACGTTATATGTAAAAATGTATAAAGTGATTAATAATATGTCTCGTGCTTCTCTCGTGTCTGTGTATCATTTGACAAGATGAGGTTAGGCACGTTTTTAGCGCCAAACTGTAGAAGTCCAGTTACATGATGATTGCTTGAAATTAGCTGAATCAGGCGAATTGAAGTAACCCGTAAGTCCAGTTGCTTGACATCGCCTGAAGCTAGCCGGGTCAGGCGAATTGAAGTAAGCCGTAAGTCCGGTTGCTCGACCACCGCCTGACCCCAGCTTGATCAGGCAAATTAAGGCAAACTTAAGTAAGGCCTTCGTACTACAAGCTGATCAGGCGCAGATCAAATATCAGGCCAGCCTGACAATATTTCTACTCGGGTAAGAATATCAACGATTCTATTTCTTCATAATTAAAAAAATGATTTGGATAATTCATATCGTGTAACAAAAATTTAAGTCGCAATGGCCCAAATATATTACCTGTAAAAATCCTCGATCGTGAAATCGTAATCTTAATAATTGCGCGCAAATAAATTTAAACTCAATAATCCAATAGCATTTTTAAACAAATAGGAAAGACAAATTTTGTTGAAACAAATACGTTGATATTCGTAATGCCCAATACAGCAATATTCGATAAATTCTTTTTTCTTACAATTCTTACTGATCCCTAGAATCGATTCAAATAAAAGATGTACGAATATTCTCAGTAATCGATCAAATGAATTCTGTATCTCGATGACCGATGTTGAAGTTTTCATCGGCGGAATGCAACGAAAATTCTTTTATTTATTACGTCATTTCTTCATTATGATGATCGATGAACAAATTTGGACTGTAGATCTCTGATAAGAATCCCGAAAGTCGTTTGGGCGATTTTCTTAACACAAATTTGTGAAAATGAAAGTTGGCCTACGAAGTTTTCGTCGCACTCTATTTTTCGACGTCGTGTTTCAAACGATTAAGCGAATTCGACGACGCTAAAATTAGCCTCAATCGAAGCATCGTCGAATTTAATCGCCTCGGAATTTATTTCGGGGTCGAAGAACAAGTTCGATTTCTGAAAGTCAAGGGGTAACAGTTCTAACAGACGAAAAATCGTGTATCGGGAATAATAGGATTCAGCGAATTCAAGTCGCGTATACATCTCAATCGAAATACAATCAAAAGCTTCTCTGACCGAAATCTCGATTCGGTTGTTCGTTTGCACACGATTGGAGCTGCTGCCGGCGATTCATTATCGAGTATATCGATTTTTGGCTCATCTCACACAAAGAGAACAAATGTAAATGGGGCTGGTAGGCAAACAAGCGAGCGAGCGAGAGAGAGAGAGAGAGAGAGAGAGAGAGAGAGAGAGAGAGAGAGAGAGAGAGAGAGGGGGGGGGAGGGAGGGAGAGAGAGAGAGAGAGAGAGAGAGAGAGAGAGAGAGAGAGAGAGAGAGAGAGAGAGAGAGAAAGAAAGAAAGGTGTTCCGAAATTGAAAAAATCACGGAACCTGTACCGAATATTTTGCAGGATCGGGGCATCTCCCGATTTTCATTCGCCTTTCCCATTTTTCCCACCCCCTCCCTCCTCTCTCTCTCTCTATCTCTCTTCCTCTCTCTCTCTCTCTCTCTCTCTCTCTCTCTCTCTCTCTCTCTCTCTCTCTCTCTCTCTCACACACACACACACTCTGTTCTGGTGAGTGTTAGTGAACCGTGCGTTTCCAACGTCCGCGTGACAGCACCGCGACTCGTAGCAATAAATTAGACCCGATCCAAGTCGAACGCACCAATTGCGAAACAGCGAGAGTGGAATACAAGTGAGTCCGTGATAAATTCGAATCACGAGTCACCATCGAATCCAGAGCCAACGAATATTGAAAAAAAATGGCCAGAAGATGTTGCAGAGGCCTGAAAGAAAATAAAGAAAAGTAAGCGACCGGTTATTTTCCTGGTCTCATGGAGGCGTCGTCAGTTTTGGCACGGGGTCGGTGGATCCTTGGATATTTGAAAGTCATTGAATAATCTAATTTAGTATTATTGATTAGATTTATTTTATTAATTAGTAATAACTTCCCTGCTTTCGAATTCCGACGAATAATACCTTGTCGATTCGAAAATTCGATGAATATTTTTAACCCATCGCATATTTAGTGGAATGGTATTTTTTATTTACAAGAAATTCAATAAATATTATACTTCTATCAATTACGAAGAATCCATCAGTTCGAAAATTGGTATTCATTTATTTTTCCATTAATAAAAAAATCGAATGAATAGTATTGCGTGCCGGTAAAAAAAATCCAATTACGCGCACAGAAATTGTCGCAGATATTCAATTGCATTCCCACACTTGTTGCTACTTCCTGATATGATGTTGAAGTTTTCATCGTTTGAAATGCAACGAAAATTCATTCTTTTTTATTGTTCAAACTTTTTTTCTGCTCTGAAAATTACTCAAACGTTTCTTTTGTACGTTGATTTTGTATCGCAATTCGTCATTCCCTGGCCTTCTGAAATGATTTTTTTTCGAATAAAATATTTCGCCTATATGGAATCGAACCTCGAACCTACCTACCGATTGCTACGCACGCTGTCCCTATGCTATCGAGTGCTGGAATCAAATGAATTCCTATCATTATTTGTTGTATCACAAAAACTATATCAATTAATTAATATCATTGTGATTATGAAAGAGGTTTATCGAATAACATGCTATAGATTTTTCAAACATAACCTTTTTATATATATATATATATATATATATATATATATATATATATATATATATATATATATATATATATATATATATATATATATATATAATTCCGCTCGCTCCACCCCCTCTATCCCCACCCCCCTTTGATGTGTGTTTAATCAAATAGAAAAATGGTTCACTCTACGAAAATTCTATTCTATTAAATTTTTTAAAATTAAATAGACGCGTTTAGTTAACCCTTATTCGGCACATTTCACTGAAGAGACGTACTCGGCACACTGGGGTTGTTTGCACCCCAGCGACAAAAACCGTTATTATGAATAAACCATTTAATATTTTAACTTGAATTTTTTCTGGGACTTCTTGTAAGCTTCTTTTCCAAAGTAGTGTAGGTTATATAGCCGCAAATTAGATTTGAGTATGTTAAAAAATTAAAAATGCGAATGCCGTGGAGTGTAAACCACCCCAGTGTGCCGAATAAGGGTTGATATCGATAGAATTTTTTACATTTAGTGGATTGAACTAAATTGTTTTTTGAACAGATGAAACCGAATGACAGATTTATTAGGATTAAATAATATATTCAGTTATTAGACGATATTGATTTGAATAAATAAGTATATTTAAAATAAATAATTCCAATCATGAAATGCAATGGGAAAGATTTGATTTCACGAAAAACCTAGTTAATTCAAATTAAAAAAAATCAAATAGACGCGGTTTTTAATATCAATAGAATTTATCTGTCAGTGTACTACTCTATATGTTATAAAACGACGCGCAATTAAAAATATCGGGTCATTTTGAGACACCCTTTAAAAAGCATTTGAGTGATTTTCGTTCAAAATCGCCGGCAAAATTCGGAATTCAAAATAAAAAAAAGATCATTGCGCTCCACCGATGCAAATTTCACCATCATCGTATCGGCAATGCAAAATAAATTCTCATTTATTGCCGCAGTTCGACTCCACTCGTGGGAATCTCAACCCAACCGGCCCTCCGTCCCCTCCGTCCTCCCTTTCCCCGTCCCGTCTTCGCGCGGATTGTTTTACGAGGAGACATTAAGGGGGTTGCACTCGCGCATCACGTGTGGTATATCATTTTCGTTCACTCCAGTATTCTCGCGGGCAAAGTCGGTGCTTTGAACGGTGAGGTTGAGTCGCCCGGCAGGAAGGATCCCGGGCGATGCCTCCGCACCAGCCTCTTCTCCCAGCCGTTCTCCCAGTCCCCGGCAATGTCCGGAAAATCAGCGTTGCGCGCGCACGCGCACACTCGCGAAAAAAGCAACCCTCTGCATTCTCGAGCAAGAATTTTCTTTCTACCTGCCTCTTTTCATCTTTTTCCATTTAAAAACGTGAAATTGGGATCAAATTCGAATGGGAGGAAACTCGAGTTTGCCTCGTAGTCGGTCGAAAGAAATGTCAAAAAAAAAAAAAAAAACAAATTGTAAAAGTAGAGGGTTCACGTTTGCAAAGCTCCCTTTTGTAGAATTTTTCATTTTTGCTGTTCAAGTTGTACGGGGTCGTACTGCTTTTTTACGTCCTCACCTTGTTTTCAGGTTTTCCAGAGCTCTTTTTTAGTTTCCTATTACGATGTGAAAAAAGCGGCGGAGGGTAATGGGCAAGATCTTACGGTCGGATGACTGTTCTACTACTGTTATTTCTCTTCGATTTTTTATCGCCGCCAGGCGGGATATACATTTATAATGATCAAAAAATCGATTTCTTTATTTTTGTTTAAACGATAGAACTATATCTGTAGAATATTTTCCCAAAGTTTCAAAGCGAAATCTTCAACTTCAAACGCGCTTTTCTCTAAACTGCATTATCGAAATTGGCGTGGAGGATTACTTAAAAACTATTAAGGAGTGAGATGCAGTCAGAATGTTCGAAAAATCAATTTTTTTTACATTTTCGTGAAGTATTATGTTTCGAAAATATTCCCTGAAAATTTTAAGTCAACCCGATGAATAGTTTCCGGGATATCCCACAATTAGTGAAGGGGCGTCGGGTGCCCATGGCAGGTAGTGGACGGCAGACGTGGCTGACAAACGCGCAAACGATGATACCCGGGAAGGCAGAGTGCTTCGAAGACAACAACAAATTGATATTTTGGAAGCTTCCACATCGGCAGAAGCCCTATTGTATGGGCCAGGAATTGATGATTCGATATAAGTAATTTTTTAATTAGTATTTCTATATACATAAATTACGTGTAAAATTGGCAAACTCAATCAGAAATTTTCAAAAATTTATCACTCACAAACTATGAACTTTAGCAAAATTTTATAAAGAATACTGTCGTTTTAAAATTGCCCAAAATGTTAAAAAAAAAAATTCATCCCGAAAAACTTCAATTTTTTGCAAAATTGTTTTAACAATTGGCTATAAACAATTGAATGCTTGACTTTTCGCCAAAAATTGTGATATTCGGATTCAGCGGATCAAAATACATAAAAAAAGTTTAGCTTTATCCATCGAGCTCAACATTTTATGAACATATAATACTGTATCCACATCGAAAAACTTTAAACGCGTTTTTCTCGAAACTATGTTCTTCAAGTCGGTGACCAATATAATTCAAAAACCACTCGATGGTTTTTCATTAAATTTTGTGTGCTTATTGATTGAAAAACTAGTCCTTAATCAAAGGATTTTAATTGTTGTCTGAAATTTCTATTTTTTTAACAATAAACGAGCGACTTTTCGGTCGAAAATCGAAAGTTATCTGTCGGAAGCCGCCATTTTGTTAATTTTTGAAAAAAAAAGCTTCGATTAAGGACTAGATTTATTGTTAAACTAATGATTTTTTTTGGTTTTTCGATTTCAGATGATCCAGTAAAATTTTATGATGGTCACCCTAAAGCACTACATGCCGAAGGGGGTCCGACAAAGATGGCGATATTTTTATAAATAATCAATATTTTTCTTTGAAAATTTGTACAATTTAAGTTGAAATATAACGCAAAAAGTCTGTGTAACCCCTTTCGTAAAACAAACATAATCACTATAGAAAAAAAATTATTGAAAATGCTCGGTTTTTCACGCCTCTGACTGCATCTCACCCCTTAAGCCGATTGAGTTGAAACTTGGTAGAAATATTGATAATATTGGTACCTTCTACTTGACGAGAATTGTTTTTGAAAAATTGAAAAAAACTACTTTTTTAATCGACATTTTACAGAAATGTTGCGTGAAATGTTAATTTTTTTTGTAAATGCGTGCCATTTTTTTAAATTCGCATTTTCTTCTTTTTAATTACCGTCACATAGAAATTATACATGTTCTAACTGAAAAAATGTTTGAACTTTTTTGCAAATCAAAGTCTACGGGAAGCTAGACTGCACGCCGATTCGCAACTCCCGCGGCGACCTTGCCGTAACACTCTGCCACGGCTCCGTCATTTTGATGATGAATTAATTGGAAATAATTGTTTTGTATGCTTAAATATACTAATAAAGTATACCTAAAGTTTCATGACTGTAGAATAATTATTTCTTAGTTTAAAAAATCCTTCAATATTGCTTATTTGTTTCCTTTCTAAATGTATATACCGCCTTAACGTTTCGACCTTTGTGCCAACGAAACGCAACTTGCGGGAAGCTTTACTTATCTGCTTCCATTAAAAAAAAGCAGCTGAAGGTAATCGATTGCTGTGTGAGGCTCATGGGGACCATGCTTTATCGATCTCAACTGTGAGTACTGGTTTAGACGGTTCAGAAGTGGGGATTTTGACACGGTGGATAAGGAACGTGAAGGAAGGCCACAAACGCTTGAAGATGCAGAATTGGAGACATTATTGAACGAACTCGAGTCAAACGCAAGAAGAACTTGCAGAATTGTTGGGAGCGACTCAACAAACATTGCTACCATTTTTGAACAATACAGCCCCAATTTTCACAAAAAAATCCTTGAAAACTCACTTCTACCCCTAATATTATAATAATCTGCCCGATATTAGGATAATAGTTATCCTAATATCAATCATATTTCTATAATTCCTCTAATATTGGGAGTACAAATAAGTCTCCGCCGTTTGACATGTACATGAACTTTGCATCGTTGCTATCCAACGATTTCATTTTTTTTTCGATTTTGTAATTTCCTATTTTTTCTTGGTCAATTCGGCTCTAGTTGCTAAAAAAATATGGTAAAATGAATAAAAAATATTTACGGCCACCGGGACCAACCAAACAAAATCGAAAAAAAAAAATGAAACCGTTGGATAGCAACGATACAAACTTCATGTACATCCGTTTGACAAAAGATGGCCCCACCAGGAGGTTATGGTTGAAATTGTCAGATGTAAAACGTCATATCGTAAGGTTGGACATCTGGCAAGACCATAACCTTGAAATATTAGTGATTTTGTATCGGCATCGCGTAATTTTTTTCGTGCAAAAATGTCGAGTTTTGAGCCGAATAAGCGTGATATGCGGAAACTCTTGCGTTTGGCACGAATCTCCCTCCAATAATGCTTTCACTTCCGCGGCTTTCTTTCGTCCTTCCGCTACGTTCTTTGTCTTCGACGTCAAACGCACCGATCTTAAACTTATGAAACCACTCAAAACAACTTCTCTCACTTAAGGGGTTAGGCCACTCTAGAGGCCGAAAAATAGGCTTTTTGGGGATTTTTTTCAGAAAAACTACAAAATAAATCGAGATTACAAAAAAGGATGTTTATCAAACATATCAGTGACTGTATGCAATAATTTTTTGAAGCGATTCATTTCAAAATGGCGGCTGTGCAGCGTTTATCTCAAAACTGCATTTTTTAAGTTGGCCGGAAACATAACTGAGACAATTTTCTACCGATTCACTTGAAACGTTGAATATATTTTGAAAAATACATTGTCTATGGAAGTACGTAGGATTTTTTTTATATTGCATACTTCATTTGTTATTAACAATTATCTGGCGATTTTTTAGGCAACATTTCCACTTTCCATAAATTTGCCTAAAAATCGTTAATAACAAATGAACTATGCAATATGAAAAAAAAATCCTACGTACTTCCATAGACAATGTATTTTTCAAGACATATTCAACATTTCAAGTGAATCGGTTGAAAATTGTCCATCTTACGTTTCCAGGCAACTTAAAAAATGCAGATTTGAGATAAACGCTGCACAGCCGCCATTTTGAAATTGATCCCTCCAAAAAAAATATTGTATACAGTCATCGATATGTATTATAAACACCCTTTTTTGTAATCTCGATTTATTATGCAGTTTTTCTTAAAAAAACCCAAAAAGCCTATTTTCTTGGCCTCTAGAGTGGCCTAAGGCCTTAAAGCAGCCTCACCATATGCTTCTACAAGCAACCGATGCGCCTCAGCTGCAGATTTCTTCAAATTAAAGAAGTAAAGAAAAGTCATAAAGTTCCCGCAAATGACGCTTATTCATGACGTTGACGTTTGCATCGTTGGAATGCAACGATTTGTTTTCTCTCTTTTTCCATTTCTTTATTATTATGCTTATGCAGAGCTTGTTTACAAATTGAAGCCGTAGATCCCTAACAAGAATACGCGAAAAGGTTCGAGTTATTTTCACAGTCAAAAAAATTGTTAACAATTGAAAAGATTTATCTTTCGTTTGTTTACAACGATGCGAACTTCAACATCGTGCTTATTCGGCTCAAAACTCGACATTTTCGCACGAAAAAAATTATGTGATGCGGATACAAAATCGCTAATATTTCTAGGTTATGTTCTTGCCAGATGTCCAACCTTACGACATGACGGTTTACATCTGACAATTTCCTGGTGGGGCCATCTTTTGGCAAACGGCGGAGACTTATTTGTACTCCCTACATATATAGGGAGTACAAATAAGTCTCCGCCGTTTGCCAAAAGATGGCCCCACCAGGAAATTGTCAGATGTATATAGATGTATGCCAGATGTATATATATATACACAGGGTGTCCCAGAACTCAACGTCAAGCCGAAACGGGGTGACAGGATTGATTGTAACCATCATGAGAAAAATTAGAAAAAAATCTATTTTGAAAATTTTAAATTCATAGTTTAACAAAAAACAGTCTTAATTCTAGGAAACTTGGGGCAATTGTGTCATTATTTTTTACTGTGATTCTAGAAATGTTATTTAGGGTTACGATTCCAAAGTTTAAATGAACAAAAATAATAAAAATTAACCACAATAACCGAAAAATGGTTACAGTTTGACCAAATTTCTAGGTTTTTCTTAAATGCCCAGATTTTTTTTCTGAATTTTCTCATGATGGTTACAATCAATCCTGTCACCCCGTTTCGGTTTGACGTTGAGTTCTGGGACACCCTGTATATATATATATATATATATATATATATATATATATATATATATATATATATTAGGGTGACCGTTATTTTGGCTTCGGTAAAAAAAATTTAACGTCTAGCAAAAAAACTAATCAAGATATGAAAAAAAAACCTGTGTAAAATTTGTGGACGCGCTGGGATAAGGAGAACACGTGCCACCGAGCAGTTTAATTTTCAAAAATACATGCATTTTTTTAATTGCCGCACCAAAATGTTCATTACTCTCATAATATTAATTTAAAAATCTAGAATTGGGTATATTGATTGTACATATTAAGAGGTACAAAATACATTATTCACTGATTTTTTTCCATCAATTATGTACAGTCGGGAGTAGATTGAAAAATTAATAGAAAATTTGACAACGGACGTGGAGGTTTGGTCCCATTGTGGCGGGAAATCGAAGCAGTGAATTAATTATCGGAGTGGATTTTTCATGCAAATAATAATAATCGTGTATTGAATGCTTCAAAATGATATTTTTTTTCTTGAGCCTGCGGGAAGATTTTCCAACTGTAGTGGCGATAATACAAAATATAGTGCAGACAAATAGTTCGAAATTTGTCAGAGGGTCAAACTCGTTCAAGGTCATTCAAGGTCAGTATCGATGATACAAATCTAAAAATCTCGGATCACTACCAAATATTTGGCAATTATCCGAGGTATTTAGATTTGTATTTCATTTTAATAGATGTCCTTGACTGACCTTGAACGACTTTGACCTCGTAATGTTTTTTATGCGGCTTGAGGTACTCCACAAGATGGTTGAAAAAAATGTACCATTCTATTTAAAAAAGTGGAGCCTTCACTGTGCGTCAGCGCCTCCACCGAAATAAAAAAAATGGTCGCATTTGATGGCCCCGTTCACACCGTACAACTTTTGTCTGGAACATTTTTTTGTGACGTCGATAATTACCGAGTTATTTCGGGTGGCAGAGACAAGAGGGACACCCTGTATATCAGTAATATATCAATGATATTTCCATAATATTTCATAATATTGCACCCTATTATTGTTACTATTATTATTTATATTTTAACCATTATTAAAATCCTTTTAATCACAATTATTGCTATTATTATTACAATGGCTGGTATCATGATTATTATTGTGTCTCAATCTAGTGCATGCAATGGGCAAAGGCAGAGTGAGGGAGAGAGAGGGTGAAGTGGAAAAGCCGTTGGCACGTGACCGGGGGGGGGGGGGGGGGGTGTGGTTGCAGCACTAGTCGCGGGGTCAATGTCCCTTGTGGTTCGCTGCCGCATTCCCTGGCTCTCTGCTTCTCCCTCCGTCTCTCGGTCCCCACGGTCGAGACCCTTCGAACGACGACGGCAACGAGCATGAAGGTGCTTAACGCCCTTCGGCGCTTACCCATACCCTTTTCCACCCCGACATACATTTCAAATATTTTACCGGACTATGTTGAATTGCGCTATTAATTCGTTGCTTAGCTATGCGGAGAGCAATACGCTGGGGAGAGCACGGGAGAGGGGATGGAGGGTACTCGTTTATTGTTCGGACATTCCACTGGGGGGCTCTTGCTCTCATCTGGCCGGCATCTTGACCCGATTTTACTCTATATTGCTCACGCATGTGCCGTTTTATCTCTCATTCTCGCTTCAAGGCGGACAATCACTTTAGAAGACCGAAAATTTGATGATTTTTCGGATTTTTTTTATTGTGAAAGGAAAAACGGAAATTTCCGCAACTCTGACAATAGTTTATTCGTATTTTCATACATCTCTGGTAATTTTTTCAAGTTATTTCATGCATTACTTAAGGTGTAATCCCTTGACGCGTCCTCATGGTCGTTGTCGATTCGCGGGAATTGTGCAGATCGCAATTCGCATCTGAAATAGTCCAACAAATTTTTACACATTCTTGAGATGTTTTTTAAGAACATGAACCTAAATTTTGAAAAAAAGAATGGAGAATTGAATGTTGTAACGTGTTTGAAAAAATATCATCGATTTTCACAATTTTTTCCCGGCATTTTGCAATAATAAATATGTTTTAAACCATCTAATCTTTCCAACTCTAGGTTCATGTTTTGATAAATTATATTATGTAAACGCGCTCCAAATTTGCGGATGATCCATTAATTAGTTTTTGAGTTATGATTCCCGCAAATTGGAAAAATTTCGTTTCAAGATAAACGCGATTGCAAGTTTCAGTTATATGTAAATCGTTGCGCTACCTGTTTTCACTAAATCATATGTCACTTGGTCACTTATCAATATTTTAACTTGAATTTTTTTTACATATTCTCGAATATGTACACGCTGAGAAAAAGCAAAATAAAATCGAATGTTTCGACCCGTCACAGTGGTTGGGAGTCGAGCGGAGAGTCTTTATCATTTATATACATACCGTTAGAAGGAATCCGAATATCGTTTGGAAATTTTCAGGGTGTATCCTTAAGATATTTTGCTAACGATTTATTGCTAAAAAAAATTATTTATTTATTGCTAAATAAATTTATTTACGATTTATTTATTGCGATTTAATTACGATTTATTTATTGCTAAAAAAAATTGTTTTTTTGACCCATCTAAAGTGGTTGTCCGCCTTAAGGCGTTACATCTATGCGGCTCCCCGAAAAATGAGACTTGTGGGATTTTTTTTGACGATACTAAAAACGCAATCAGTATGCAGTTTGGAGGGTTTATTCTGCATGACGTAAACAAAACAAAAAAATTACAAAGAGTGGGTCAGAACTTCTATGGATAAACATCTAAAAGAAGAAAAAAAAATCGTTATTTACATTAGTTTTGCTAGAAGTACGCGCGATTATTAAAAAATGTTTTTTTTTTCGCAAAATGCCATCATTTTATATACATTTTTATTCGGTAAAAAATTAGCCTTAATTTGTTTATACAAACGAGAATTGTTGATGAATTGTAAGAATTGTCTGCACGACTTTAGAGAATTATCTAAGAAGCTACAGTTGAAATGTCAAGTCGATTGAATGAAAACTGTCTGAATTGTGCGTCATCCCGATTTCAAAAATGATGGTACTGAAGTTCGCATCGTTGGATCGCAACGAGAATTAATTTTTTAGATTGCCAAAGCATTTTTTGGCCGGTTCGGGCTACAAAAATCAAGGAAACGTTCTTTAGGATCCTCATTAAAAATCTACAACATAAATTGGCAAGAAAATATTATCGATATTGATGAAAATAAAAGAAGAAAACAGAATTTTCGTTGCTTTCCAACGATGCAAACTTCAACATCGTCAAAAATGTGGTTTCGAGAAAAAACGCTTTTTAAGTTTGAAAACGGATTCAGGAGCTATCATCCACACGATGGAATTGAAGCTCTGATTTGAATTCTGCGTGAACCCACGGAGACATTTTGATAGTAGGTCTTTAGTCGTTGTATATTGTTTGTACAACGACTGAGCTAAACGACTCCACGTTGCTACTTTCACCCTCTAGGCTGTTTCGTGTGTTCCGGAGCGCTCGGAGGGGCTTCGGAAAACGAGCTCTAAACATTGTTTTATTAGGGCGTTGAATAAGTTTTCGCCGTTTTCCAACAGATGGTGTTACCAGAACTGCTTGCGTGTAGTTTAAGATGGTATCGCATCTGTAAAAAAGTACTATAAGCAAGCTTGAAATTCAGTGTATGTCATTTCGCCGAAGTGTAAACAACTGTCATTTTATTTCATTGTTTACGAAGTGTAAACAACAAAGTGTAAACAACTGTCATTTCGCCGAAGTGTAAACAACTAAACATGTCAAATTTCGTGCCAAAAAACAGTATTTGCGGGGAAATTTACTGCGCTACTTTATTTTTAAAAAGTCTGTAGCTCAATCGCACAAAAGTCTTGTTGTGACTTGCAGCGACCATGCTATGTCGGAAACAAGTTGCGGAGCGTGGCTTGGACGCTTCAAAAATAATGATCTTGATGTGTTGAATTGGAGGCATTACTTCATGAAGACTCATGTCAGACGCTAGCTGAACTTGCAGCATGATTAGGAGTTGATCACACAACAGCTTCGAAACGTTTGAAAGCATTAGGAATGATTTTCAGTATTAAAAATGCTATTAAAACTGTATATGTTTGTTGAGGTAGGCTGGGTATAGGGGCCTAAGTTGGCTGGATGTTACACAAAAGTAACGGTGCCCCCACTCCACTGCCTCTGTGTTGTAGTAGAGTGGGGGTAGCTGCTACCCCCACTCAAAAAAAAACCCTCTCCCCGCCAAATTATTAATTTCAAAATTATATTACAACTTATATTACAAATATATAAGGAGTACAACTTTGCAGTGACCGTTTTTTTCAAAAGTTTAAGGCTTTATTATAAAAAAGTGGCTACATATTTTTTAATCAAAGTACTGCCCGTCGCTAGCTACGACCTCGGCCCATCTTTCAGGTAGCATTCGAATCCCGCGTCGATAAAAGTCTTGGTCCTTGGAGGCAATCCAGGTATCGACCCAATTTTTTACTTCTTCGTAAGTACCGAAGTGCTGGACAGCCAAATCATGTGCCATTGACCGGAACAAGTGATAGTCGGAAGGGGCAATGTCTGGAGAGTACGGCGGGTGGGATAAAACCTCCCATTTCAGCGTTTCCAAGTACTTTTTCACGACATTTGCAACATGGGGTCGGGCATTGTCATGCTGCAGTATCACCTTGTCATGTCTTTCGTTGAATTGTGGCCGTTTCTCTTTGAGTGCCTTACTCAAGCGCATCAACTGACGTCGGTAGAGTTCCCCTGTGATGGTTTCGGATGGTTTGAGCAGTTCATAGTACACAACGCCCAGCTGGTCCCACCAGATACACAGCATCACTTTGGATCCGTGAATATTCGGTTTGGGCGTCGATGACGGAATATGACCAGGCAGTCCCCATGATTTTCGGCGTTTAGGATTATCGTAGTGAACCCACTTTTCATCTCCAGTCACAATCCGGTGCAAAAATCCCTTCCTTTGTTGTCTTTGGAGCAGTTGTTCACAGGTGAAAAATCGGCGCTCGATGTCTCTCGGCTTCAACTCATGCGGGACCCAGTTTCCTTGCTTTTGGATCATACCCATATCCCGGAGACATTTTGAAACTGCTTGCTGGGTTACTCCTAACGTCTCGGCGAGTTCCTCTTGAGTTTGGCACGAATCCTGGTCCAGCAAGGTCTCCAATTCTGCGTCTTCAAAAACTTTCTGCCTTCCGCCACCATGCTTGTTCTCGACCTCAAAATCTCCACTTTTGAAGCGTTGAAACCACCGCCGACACGTTTTCTCACTAATAGAATCCTCCCCGTAAGCATCTACAAGCAAACGGTGGGCCTCAGCCGCAGATTTCTTGATGTTGAAGAAGTAAATCATAACCTCCCGCAAATGCTAAGAATTCGGTTCGTAGGTTGCCATGTTTGAGTGCCTATAACTTTATAATGCATACACGTATCCGTTAGCTTTTTTAAATTGTTTACATTGGCAGAGCCTCTAGTTTAAAATGCCACTTTTTTATTGAGCTAGGGCCACTACTTCGGCCCCAGTGGCTCTCTAAGTAAAACGGTCACTGCAAAGCTGTACTCCTATATTACAAAAATTATATAACAATTATTATACAAACAAACCGAAACAAATCGAAACAAACTCAAACCAAATTCAAGCAAACCCTAGCAAAGCCAATTATATGCCTCAATGTATCAATATTTTTTAAAATTAATAAAAACCAACACATATTATTCACATGTACCTGTTTTTTTATTGCCCGAAAAGTCTCATTACCTTTTCAATGCCATGAAATAGTTGCACTTTGTGTAATATCTGTAAATTTTTCCAAATGAAGCATTCAATTTCACGAAAAAAAACAGCGAGAGCTTACTCAACACCCCAATTTCATTTTTCCGGCATTACTTCTTTTGTATATCATTCTTGTGATGTTTATACATCACTTAAGGGGCTACACCAGTGTGACACTTTCAAAAAATCCTCTTTTTTGTTGCCTTCTTCGACAGTTTATACTTTCAAGAATATCCTGTAAATATTTCAAGGCCGTATCTCTAATACTCCCCGAATGCAAAAATCGATAGTTGAATCTTTAAACGCGTTTTTCTCGAAATGAGATTTTTCAAATTTGCTGACATTGTAACTCAAAGAGCAATTATTCGATTGACTTGAAATTCGAACTGAGTACTCTTGAATATATTTACTCTACAATGACGTAGGATATTTTTGATTGGATGGCAATTGACGATTTGGTATTGAGAAAAACGACCATTTTATAGGCGAGAAAACAGACTTTTTTTCATAACTACGCCATTTTGTTAGATTTTGATATTTTTCGAAAATCTTACGCCATTGTACAGGAAATACCTTCCAGTTTAACGACATTTTTTCCTTTTTCGATTTCAGCTACTCAATCGGCCGGAATCATGTCAGGAGTAGAGGAACTTTTTTTTGGCGCCTCCGAAGGCAGCGCATAAGTCGCTTGGATCACAATATTTTTCTATGAAACAATTATGTAATATAGGTCAAATATGGCCAAATATCATCTTAATTTTCCGAAACATTTAATTGAGTACTTATCTTCCAAAAAAATCCCGAAAATCACCCAAATTTTCAGCGTTCACACTGGTACAGCCCCTTAAGTCGATAAGAAGTAAATATTTTTCTTCTACTCAGATTCTAATGCCTAACTCTTTGTTTTATTGTTTTCCTCTCGTTTTTCGGGTCGGTATGGCTTTCTCGATTTTTGCTCGTGCTTGCGCTGTATTTCTTCATTCCACTCTTTCTCCTTCTCTCTCTCTCTCTCTCTCTCTCTCTCTCTCTCTCTCTCTCTTTGTTTCTTGAATTTTGTTCTTCTCTTTCCGGTTTTTCTTTTTGTCCATTCTCTCTTTGCCCTCCTTTATTTCTTGATATTTCACTTGCTCACCCGCTCCCCCTGCCCAACTAAGTTCTCTCCGACACGAGTCACAAACCTCTCCGGCACAACAATTGACTCGAAATTGCGAGTGCCTGTCGCTCGTAATATATATACGGTTACTGCCGCGTTTCTCTCCGTCACTTCCAACCCTCGAATTTCTCGGCTTTTGCCCAAATTCCAATGAAGTGAGCCACGTCGTCTCACTCGTACACTAGTTCACTTCACGAACTTTCGTCGCGACCGCGCTCACGCCTGTGTGCGTGCTCATTTCACTTTCTTTACTATTTAATTCCCATTTTCGAAAATTCGCCCTGAGGAGGTAGGTAAGATCAAAAAAGTTTCCCATCTCGGCCAACAATAATTGGCTTCACTAAATCGTTGACAATTCATTTCCGGTTTGAATTTGAAACTCCGCTTTGTGGGCGTTCTCTTCGTTATCGTTTTGTCTTCAGAATGCTGCTTGATCGTCGAGCTGCGATTATTTTTCGATTTTTGACAGAATTTCTAAGTCGGACCATCGGTTTTCGCGAAATTTTCCATACTCTAACATCAACTTGAAGTTTGCAGAAATATTTGAATCACCATATACGTTTTAAATACAAAAAAAGAACTGTGAAAGGGAAGGGGCCGGGTTGAAATTTCGAACTTTGAATGCTCCGACGGTTTAAAATTTCGAATTTTAATGTTGAGAAATTCAAGATGGGGCCGGGTGGAAAATCCGAACTTTGAATGGTCAGAACGCTCGAAACCCCGAAAGAATAGTACTCCGAAAAATCAAAACTCTGAAAGAATTTTACACGAAAGACCAAAACTCCGGAAATCTTAACACCGTTAAAATTATTCGGCTATAGAAATTTTAAATGTTTCAAAATTTTCAATAAATCGACAAATTATTTCAAGAATTTTTTTATAGTAAGAAGTGATTTTGCGTCAATTTTTGGAATTTGTCTAGACAATGTTATACGTTTTACATCATTTACAGTCAACTGTGTAGACTTTCGCTGTCATGATCTTGACATGAGGGCCGGGTTGAAATTCTGAACTTTGAATGCGCCGACGGTTTAAAATTCCGTATTTTAATGTTCCGAAATTACAAGGTTCGTCAACATTACGCCAGCGAAAGTCAACACAGTTGACTGTAAATGATGTAGAACGTATAACATTGTCTAGACAAATTTCAAAATTGACGTAAAATCACTTCTTAAGGCGTTACCCTCACTTGTAGCGCAAAAAAAAATTCCTTTTTCATGAATTTTTTTAAAGAAAACTACAAAACTTTTTTAATCGATCAATATACCATCTTAAAGAACACATCTTGAAGAACTTTCAGTAATTTTTTTATTGAAAAATATTACATTGTTTAGTGGCAAATGGCCGTCAATGAAATAATGTTTTTATATACACGGTTTGCGGTGACCAACATTGCGGCGAAGTGGATCATCTGAAAAAAAAAAATGCGGATGGATTTAGTCAAATATAAGTATAAACTAGTCTTTAATCGAAGGATTTTAAAAAATATTCATTTTTCACAAAATGGCGGACAGTCAAAGTTAATGGTTCGATTTAAACGGAAAAAAACGGCAGTTTTTTGGCTATAAAACGGCCATTTTTTTTTCGAAAAAAAAAAATCGAACGATTAAAGACTACATTTTTATGTATTAAATAAGCCTGCAAAATTTCAAGAAGATCGGTTCATTAGTGTTCGAGTAATCTTGGTCACCGACTTCAGAAATGCTATTTTGAGAAAAACGCGTTTAAAGTTTCAATTTCAGTTTACACGAAGAAAATATTTTTTTTTGTAAACTTACATAGTCATCTATTCCGGGCCCATACAGAAGTATGGGCCCGGATACTTATACTTCAAAAAAATGCAATAAAAAAACCGGTTTTTTCAAAATCGCAAGTGGGGGTAACCCCTTAATAAAAAAAACTTCTTGAAATAATTCGTCGGTTTATTGAAAATTTTGAAACTTTTCAAACTCCCATAGCCGAATTATTTTGACGGTGTTCAGATTTTCGGAGTTTTGGTCTTTCGTGTAAAATTCTTTCGGACTTTTGATCTTTCGGGGTAGTATATTTTCGGAGTTTTGAGCGTTCTGATCATTCAACGTTCGGAATTTCAAGCCGGCCGCGTTCAAATTTTCGGAGTTTTGGTCTTTCGGGTAAAATTCTCTCGGAATTTTGATCTTTCAGGATAGTATTCTTTCGGAGTTTTGAGCGTTCTGATCATGCAAAGTTCGGAATTTCAACCCGGCTCCAAAGGGAACTTCAAGTAAGGGGTGGTTTACCCCCTTAAGCTTTCCATCCGACGAGAATGCAAAAATACGTAAATTTTCATTTCATCCCCTCTTCAAAGTGGTAATCGTTCCATTCAATTTAATGCACTCCTTTAAAATGTAGGGTGGGAGAAAAAAATTAACGGGATGATTCATCCGTCAATTTTTTTTCAACATGCCTATAGGGGATTTACGATCGTTTTGTATCAAGAGAATTTTCGTCTTTGATTCACTGAAATCGGTAGACTGTTGCGAGCGAAACTGCAAAACCAATCCTTGGCATGCTTCATCCGAAGGGTCGGTTTCACCCCTTGAAACAATTTTTCCGCCGATAAAAAAAAATACGTATCCAATAGTTTTTAATGCTCCACCATATACAAAATCGAAGGCGGACACCACAGTGATGTTCCTTGCAAGTATCAAACTTAAATAAATACCTCGTCGTTACGGATAGATATTAATATTCTTATGTCATGGTGTTGAAGTTTGGCGTCGTTGAAATGCAACGAAAACTGTTCTCGAATTTCTCATTTCTTTTTTTTTTAATTAGTATCTGAGATATTTTTATTTGCAGCTGGTGCATTTATTTAGAAAAATTGATAAGGGTTCTCAAAAATGTTTCAGTGATTTTGGTAGATGAAATGAGCAAAAAAATACGGCGATACGAAAAAAAAAATATTCTCGTTGCACTCCAACGATGCAAACTTCGAAACGATGTTATGTCTGGGTCTATATGTCTGGGTATTAATATTGTTATGTCATGACGTTGAAGTTTGGCATCGTTGGAATGCAACGAAAACTGTTCTCGAATTTCTCATTTCTTTTTTAAAAATTATTATATGAAATTTGAATTTTTTTTTATTTGCAGCTGCTGCATTTATTTAAAAAAATAATTTATAAGGGTGCTCAAAAATCTTTCAGTGATTTTGGTAGCCTAAATGAGAAAAAAATACGGCAATAGGAAAAAAAAAATTCTCGTACTCCAACGATGCAAACTTCGAGACGATGTTATGTCTGGGTCTTCTGATATTACTGAAATTATATCACTACTGATACATTATTTACGATGACAAATAAAAATCACACCACAATAAATCAATATGAAATAATAATAAATTCATGACGAGGATCATTTATTCCATGAATTTGTAATGTCATTTGTGCCAAACTTATCACGCGCTTATCAATTAACGATAATTAAATTTGTCGCCTCTTGTTTATTCGCACAGTGGTCTTCCTTCGATTCCATTCGAAAAGGGACCTACTAAATCGGACCCAAACGTGAATAAATTTCAATAAATGTGAATCAGCCCAGCGTGAGCAAATTTATATTCATTCGAATCTGCGTTATTTAAAGCCCCCCCCCCCCCCTCCCACTTAAAATAAACGAAAGAGTGAACACATATTTATTTTCGGCTTTTTAACTACACTCCGAGTCTCTCGAATTCGACATTTTTTTTTCCTCCACCGATTACGCGCCACGCTTCCCGTGCCAAAACTTCGTCGGTTCGAATCGTAAAGTTCGTGAAAAGTTGCCCATTCGTTTCGCGGAGCATTCTCGTGCACGAATAAGACCGAGATAATGTTTCGATCAACAAAATGTCGTTCGATCGTGCCTCGCCTACGCTGCAATTGCCGCAGTCTTTCATTTTGGTCCTTTCCTCGGCTGAATTGGCAATGCCGGGTGGTCCAGGCGAGAATAAACTGCAGTAACGATACGACTTCATGAAAGGTCCTTATTCTTATATGACGATGTACAATGTTGAATTCCATTATTATAATTACAATAATAATGTACCATAAAATAATAATAATACACTTAGATAATACAATAAAATGATAATCATACAATTAATTCACAATAATAGTAATTAAGGCGACCACCCACTTCTTACACAATTAAATAATATTGGTATAACATTTTTTTATTGAAATATTTATTCGCCATAACCACACAATTTGAAAAAAATCTCATAGCCCTTTAAGTTTTTGAGAAAAAACAAATCATTGCGCCCTGTTGGATTCACTGACGTAGGGCTTGAGGATTTTCTTTTGCCCTAAATATTATTCATCTCTGACAAATGTTCGAAGATTTCAGCTATCTCTCTCGCACTTGTGTCACGTGGCACAGCTTTTACTTCGCCTTGAGTAAAATCCTTCTCGACTTTATTCGAATAAATTCGAAATTAAGCCTTTGCACTCGAGAGGTGACCCTCGCTCAACATTTACCATCCGAGCGAAAAAGGCTTCGAGAACAAAGCGCCGATACATTCTTTAAAAATTTTAAATCCTTAAAAATTGATAAATCTCGTCAAATTTAAAAATTCTTAAAAATGCATAAATTCTTTAAAAGTCATACATTTTTTAAGATTTATAAATACTTAAAAATTTATAAATCCTCCAAAGTTTATGAATTCTTAAAATTGTATAAATTCCTTAAAATAGATAAATAAATAATTTTCGAATTTGTTCGAATGTATGGTTTTTATCGTTACTATGATCATCGCTGTTATTGCCGTGTTTGTGATAATTATTGAAGAGCTATTAAATTTGATGAACAAAAAATAATAGTTATTGTAATAATAACACTAACCGACTCCACGTCATATTGTTATTATTATTCATATTATTGTTGTAAAGATTCTTAAATGTAATAAAGTTAATATTATTGTTCATAATAATAATATAATATTGATAATAATAATTAAATAATATTACAATAATAACAACAATAATAATTGCTGTTTCTCGAAGCAATAAAATCAAATAATCCATTGATTAATTTATTCGTTTAGCCATTATTGCCCCTCGAGCTAAGAAAATTCCATCAAATTACGGCGGTTACATACTTTTCTCTTATCTTACTCTTAAGGCCTTAGGCCACAGTAACGGGTATAAAATCATGGGCGAATTTAACAATTTTTTCGTGTGAAAAAGCGATTCACTCATAAAATTAATTGCACATCTATTTAGTACAAATATCAATCTGTTAGAAAATATATATACATTTTTTTCGATGTACAATATGGCCGACTACTCAAAACTTCTCGAAACAGCTTTTTTCCAATTGGCGTGACAAATAACTTCAACAATTTTCACTCGATTTACTTCAAATTTAAAAGTTACTTTCCTAATTGCATTTCGCAGAGAAGTACGTACGGAATTTCTGATTAATCGAAAACTTTTCATTTTATGAGCAGTTTATGAGCAGGTATAAAGAAATTTTTCACTGAAAATTCATTTCTTAAGTTCAAATACCTACAACTTTTGAATAAAACAATATTTTTTAAATCCCGTACGTACTTCTCTAGGTATTCTAATGTAGATTTACGAGAATTTTTGTTTTTTGTTCTAGGTAAAAAATCGTGGATGCTAAATGTCACGCCGCAGAACGCCTTAAAAAAAAGATAACAAAATAAAATATTAGTAGTCGGCCATTTTGTACATCGAAAAAAATATACATATTTTTTCTAACAGCTTGATATTCATACAAAATAGACGTGTAATTAATTTTATGAGTGAATCACTTTTTTATACGAAAAAAAAATTGTTAAATTCGCACATGATTTTATACCCGTTACTGTGACCTAAGGCCTTAAATCTACATATAATCTTGTCTTTGGTTTCCATCACTCTCTTTTTCTCTATTACTACATAAAATCAAATAATAATAATAGCAATAAGAAAAATGATAACAATCGATTCACGCTTATCAGTATTGTTATTATTATTAAACAAGAAATAATAATGTAAACAGTAAAAAGTAAATTTAAAATTGTGAATTGAATTAAAATTCAATTCACGTTCCTTTTTTACCGAGTGTCGGTTCGCCCGTGCGCCAATTGCATACTGGGTTCGGTGCATACGTAGCTTCGACGGTCGCAAGACTCGTACGCAAAGTATACTGTTCGCGCGAACTAGGCGCAAAGGAGAGTCAGACAGTTGCATTTGTACGGGCTGTGATATCGATAAGCGAGAGCTCGATTCGATATAACGGAAGTCAAGCTCGCGCCTCGTCGTCGCTTCTTCGCTCTCGTGTGTGCGTGTGCGTGTGCGCGGGTGTGTGTGTGTGTGTGTGTGTGTGCGCGCGCGCGCGTGCGTGTGTGTGTGCATGCGTGCGTGCGTGCGTGCATGTGTGTGTGTGTGTGTGTGTGTGTGTGTGTGTGTGTGTGTGTGTGTGTGTGTGTGTGTGTGTGTGTGTGTGTGTGTGTGTGTGAGAGAGAGAGAGCGCGCGCGCGTGTGTGTGTGTGTGTGTGTGTGTGTGTGTGTGTGTGTGTGTGTTCGTATCGTTTTCTCGCTTGCTCTTCCTCCTTCTCCCCTTTTTCTCTTTCTCCGACCACTTACGAGTGCGCGGTGCACTCAACGAGAGAGGCATGCGAGCCAGGGGGTCTCTTTCGTTTCTCGACACGATGAATTTACCACTGTACTACATCGAACGAGGAGCGTGCGTTGGGTGCGTGTATGTAGTGCGCGCGCGGTAACGATACATCTACGAGGCATTCAAAGTGAAGCCGGCCTGGCTAACCTCTTCGTTGGCAGAGGGAATTCGACAAAAAGTGCCTAAAATGGCAGAAAAATGTTTGTGTCCTGAAAACTTGTACTCTGGGGTTTTGGAGGGTGCTGATTACGAATCTGAGCTCAAAATTCAGGAATTCACAATGACGAACAAATATGGCAAATGAAAATACAAATACTCGTGCGGAAAACTGATAGGGCATCCCTAATAAAAATAAGGGCCTTTCAGGGCTTTCCTAGTGCTTTCTCTAGTAGGGATTTCCACAATGGGCCCAGACTTGGCCATTATCGGGATAAACTTGTAGGGATTTCCACAATAGGCCCAGACTTGGCCAGTATAGGGATAAACAAGTAGAGATCTCCACAATAGGCCCAGATCTGACTATTATAGCGATAAACCACTATAAATAGCTTAGGCTACATGGTTGATGGTATTTCAATTATTCAAATCGATTATATACATCGATCGAATGATATTATCGAACGCAAATTGAGAAAAAGCGTAAGGGCATTAGCAAATAAAAAATCAACGATGAACACAAATATGCAGACAAACATCAGACAGTATTTATTTATCAAATTAAAGAAACCTTTTACATAGATACAAACAATTACTCATGGTTTCACTCGTACATGGAGTAATGCTAGCGCATAAGTGTGAACAGTCCCAACCGGTTTTCTCGACATTTTTATAGCAACTAATTTCCGCATAAATACTCATCATAGGGAAAATTATTTCTTCTGGAGACTTCGCTGATATTTCCCATTTATAAACTTTATCTGACTGTGTAGGATAAGTAAATAAATTGGTCTTTGTTTTCCAGATCTTTCCCTCAATGGAAATAGATTCTAGTGATTCAGTAGACCGATATATTTTTTTTTTTTCTACTACACATCATTCCGTAGAATGGATTATTTTTTGTATTAATTTTTTCATGGCAGTTTGTCACAAAGGCTCACATGCAAATACGCAATCACATTTCTACGCGCGCACACATACATACACATGTACTCACGCCCACACCTATGCACATGAACAATTACATAAAAACAAATACAGATATACCTTGACGCATTTAACATACACGTATATCCACTGATACGGATATTTTATGGCGCTGAAATGTTTATGATGAGGCGCCGTTGAGGCATTTTCAGGGCGCTAAAATGGTTTTGATGAGGCGCCATTGAGGCAACTTATAAGGTCCCGGTCGTTGCGCCTTTAATGGCCCTTGTTGACAAAGTGTGACCGGCCGCTAACGGCCCTCATGTGGCTTTCAGATTAGGGCCCGAATAAAGTTAGGGGAATATTATTGGGGCCCGATCACAGCCCCAACTCAATTTCCGCACGGGTAATACTGATTGATTCGAGTAAAATTTTCAATTTCGGTCCGCCATGCTAGCGCCACCATTTTGAATTTTCAAATTTAAAGTTCAGATTCGTAATGAGCGACCTCAAAAATCCCGGAGTGCTAATTTTCATGTAAATCGAGTAAAGTTTTTGATTTTTGTCCGCCATATTGGCGCCGCCATTTTTAATTTCCAGATTTTGACTTCAAATTCGGATTCCGCGAGCCCAAAAGCCCCCGAGTGAGGCTCCGATTTCAAATCAGAGCAAGTTAAATAGGGAAATAAAGGTTGACGCGCTATTGCGTCAATGCCACACAGGGCACGGAATTATTTGACGCACTATTGCGTCAGTGCCAACGAAGGCGCTAAAAAACGGCAGTGGAAAAAAAATGGCGTTGAAGTTTTACATTTTATTTTCCATATTTTGATTATCATAGGCCATCTTCTTTGATAGATTTATAACTTAGATCGCTGAATAAAAATCTTGAAAATGAATGAAGAACTTTTGTCCAAAAAATCTGCCGAAAGAAATTGAATTCGTTGCAGTCCAATGATGCAAACTTCCGTATCGTAAGTTTGCATCGTTGGAACCCAACGAAAGTTCTTTTTTTGCCTTTTATTTTTTATATTTTTATTATTATAGATTTCTTTTTTTTTTCAATTTATGTCGGAGATCGCAAAGTAAATATATTTAAAAGTGGTGAAAGGATTTTTGTAGGCAAAATCTGTCAGAAGAAACTGAAGGAACTCAGAAATATTCAATTTCGTTGCATTGCAACGATGCAAACTTCAACCTGATATTTAAAAGAACACTGGAATTCTCATATTTGGTTTTCTTGCGATTTTTCGTATGCCGAATTTCACCAGTTTCGACGATGAGTCGATAACTTATGTACAACTTACGATTTCGCCATGTTCGTGCCTTTGTTACGACCTCGCATTTTGCAGTCCTACACTGCGTTCAACGAGAGAACGACACGCTCCCGAACCTAAATTCGTCCGGTACGGTAGGATCCCGCCTAATGCACCGCCCTTCCTACTCTCTCCACGCAGATTTTCGATGCAGGAACCCAATGTTGAGGTGCTTATAGTCCAGTAAAAGAGACGAAATCCAACCGCTTTTTAGTGTAGAATATGAATTTTTGACTGAGGATAGATGGTTGCATACCGAAAGTAACGCCAACAAAATGTTGCCCCTCAACTTCGCTCCAACCCTAAGAAATAGGGGTTGAAAACTTAAAAATCGCCATACCTCGATAATTAATAGCCCGATAAAAAAAGGTTTCAAACAAAAGTTGTTTGGAATGATAAAATTCGTATAAAGTTATCTGACATCCAACCCCCTATCTTTGAAAATAGCGGCACAAATATTATTCGAAAATTCGGGGTGGCGTTTTTGTGCTCTCGTGTTTTTGTGCCGCTATTTTCAAAGATGGGGATAACGTCAGATAACTTCATACGTATTTACGTCAGATAACTTTAGATAACTTTAGATAACTTAGATTAACTTCAGATAACTTTAGATAACTTTAGATAACTTCAGATAACTTTAGATAACTTTAGATAACTTAGATAATGGGGATAACGTCAGATAACTTTATACGTATTTTATTATTCCAAACAACTTTTGTTTGAAATTTTTTTTGATCGGTCTATTAAGGTAGTGCTGTAGGTACGCGTACGAGCCAAAAGTTTCGGTCGAAGCGTATAGTAACATCCAATGCCTATACGATGCTGTTGGTTGTACATTTTTGACAGAGCTTGTACCCTCTGTATGTCCCACACATTCGCACCTCATGCAAAGATAGGTCTCATACTCGTATAGAGAGCGGCGCTGTAATCGTGGCAACAGCGCGATTTTCCTGCAGTCATAGCTTTGAGCTTCCTACGATCCGTCTTTCGCGAAATATTTTATATAATTAACAAAAAGCGTGAAAATGTCAACCCAAATGCGATACAAAGGAAAGTTTACAAGAAAAAAGGCGCTTGCTAAAAGACTGAAAGCTGTGGCAGCCAGGTGTCAAGCAAATGCGGTTAAACGCGACGAGAATAACCATAACCTCAACGATCAGCAACAAAAATTCGCTGTCGAAGGACGTCGAATCGTGGATTTACAACATCTTGCCGACAGTTTAAATTGTATTCGCTGTAACAAAGACAAATACATGCATAAATACATGCATAAATTGAACAAATTAAATTTTTTTGCAGAATAAATTTATTTCACATCCGTCTCAGAATTACTAGAACTCGGGAAAAAAAACACGCTTCGAGTTCCCAGACCACGCGCCGATCAGCTGGCTGCAGCGTACACTGTTGCCATTCCGTTACAGATGGTTGGGCCCGAGTTCGGTGTGGAATAAAATTACCACTTTTCATAAGTCGATATCTCCGAAACTAAACGGTCGAAGTTTGTCATTTTTTAAAAATCAATCCCACAATAGTACTGCGTACACGTGTGTTTTTATTTTGAAATCCTAAGATCAGTTTAGAACCTATATCGAGAAATGCGAGCAAACTCCTATCGGCTTACGTGTTAGGTATAGGGATCGCCTACAAAAATACCCATATTCAATTGCAATTATCTCATGAACTAAACGGTGAATCGAATTGAATTTTTGGGCATCAGTCCATGAAGGTCATATCTACACCATACTTAGATTCCAGCCAATTCCTAAGATTTGACCAAAACTACAGAACTACCTTAATTATCGAGACACGGCGATTTTTAAGTTTTCAACTCTTATGTCTCAGGGTTGCGGCGAGTTGCGGGGCAACATTTTATTAGGGTTACCTTCAGTTTGCACCCTTCTACCTTCAGTCAAAAATTCATATTCTACGCTAAAAAGTGCTGGGTTTTCGTCTCTTTTACTGGACTATTAGGTACTGAGCAGCAAGCCCCACTACCGCCACCCGGCCCGCAGGCTGTCCAAAGCCGCGCACCTCTGTGTCTCTCATTGAACGCAGCATAGACCTATATACATGCAATTTTGCAAGTGGATGCTCCAGATAGGGATCTGCATTAGTATGCAGCGAAATGTCGAAAAAATCGAGTCGGATACTTTTCAGGCACCCCATCAACTGGGGTGCCTAAAAATGCCCTATATGCATGGAATTTTCCAAGTGGTTGCTCCAGATCGGGATCTGCATTAGTATGGAGCGAAATGTCGAAAGCGAAGTCGGATACTGTCCGTATTGGTAAATGAAGGGGGGGGGGGTCTTTTTTAGGCACCCCATCAAGTGGGGTGTCATTGGACTTTCCTTTGACCAGATTTTTCCAGGTCCTTTACCATTTGTTAATTCGAAGCCTCATTTGGAAAGTATCAGGCCTGAAAGTAATTAGCAATGCGTCCACCTCCCCCCTCTCTAATTCTACAAACGTGTATTTAAAAAATCTTAAAAAATTATTGATACTAACATTTCCTTGGGACTTTCAATTGGAATTATTTCGTCTAACTCACATCAACAAATTCAGAAGATACGGACAACCTAGTCGGAGCTAAGTTGACTTCGTGGTAACTCCGTAAGCGGATTGCTCGAATAACTTTGTCGCTTGTTATTTGAATCCCCTTTAATAAGATATCAAACATCAAACGAAGCCCCTGCTCCCACCCCTCTTCACCACGCGTGTACCATTCGAATATTGTGATCGCGGAATATTAAATTGAAATTACTATGTCATAAATGATTCTGGCACAGCATACATAATAACAATAACTACATATTAGTTATATATATATATAATAGAGTTTTATTTGCACAACTTGTTATAAAGTTTTTTACAAAGTCTCTTTTCTTACAATCAATCTCATTCACGAACTTACACCTAACAACTTAAGTCTAAAATTCTAACCTATATCCTAACCACTACTGATCGCTGTCGCTCTCATATTTTTCCTCTTTTTTCATTTTTGCACATAATGCCTCTATTTCTTTGAAGTAGCGGCAAATTTCCACATTTATTTTCCCGCTTAACATATTAATGATCTCCCCCTTTATCGCAACCTCGTCAACTCCTTGTATCCACTCCTCCCCTTCTTTTCTTGCCTCTTTTGGCATCATTTCCCAGCCTTTTTTGCAAATTAGGAGGTGCTCCACCGTCTCAAATTTCTCCTCGCAAATCCTGCACCGCCAATTTTTCTCCTCCTTCTTTCCCGCCCTCCATACATTTCCACATCTTATTCTTGCCCACAATTCTTTCTCCTTCCAGTATTTCCATGGGCTTTCTTCGTTCTCCACCAAGTACTTGTATAAACTATTGTATGATGATTTTTGTACTACATATTAGTTAAACATTGACGCGTCAGATAATTCCTGAAAAAACACGATGTACACGATGCGTGTGCCGAGACGCACTTTTAAAAAAAATAAACAATTTAGTTTCTATTTGGTAATTATCATTAGGGTTTTCATTATAACGATTAATTGCCGCTTTGGTAAATGAAGATCATAAGATAATGAAAAATAAATTTAATAGGATACCAAAAAAGGAAGATGACAAAATAATAAGACATAAAGATAATATTGTAGCTACTATTAATAAAGACAATATTGTAGGATTTAAATAACATTGTAGCTACCGTTAAGGGGTTAGGCCACTCTAGAGACCGAAAAAATAGACTTTTTGGGGATTTTGTTTTCAGAAAAACTACAAAATAAATCGAGATTACAAAAAAGGGTGTTTATCATACATATCAGTGACTGTATACAATAATTTTTTTGAAGCGATTAATTTCAAAATGGCAGCTGTGCAGCGTTTATCTCAAAACTGCATTTTTTAAGTTGGCCGGGAACATAACTCAGACAATTTTCAACCGATTCACTTGAAATGTTGAATATATCTTGAATAATACATTGTCTATGGAAGTACGTAGGATTTTTTTTATATTGCATAGTTCATTTGTTGTTAACAATAATCTGACCAGATTTTTCACATTCGAAAAATTTGCCTAAAATGTTGTCAGATAATTGTGAATAACGAATGAAAAAAATCCCCAAAAAGCCGGTTTTTTCGGCCTCTGGAGTGGCCTAAGGCCTTAAAGAAGTATTCTAGTCTAGAAATTTGAAAGAAAAAAATATATTTTTTGGTATTTTATTGTAGTGTACTTAAATGTGAAAAAAAATCGATCTTTTCACATTTCTAGGCTGGAACACTGCCGAGCACTAGGCTAGAATACTGCCAGAATATTATCTTTATTGATGGTAGCTACAATATTATCTAAAACGTAACGCAAAGAACGTAATGAAATAAATAATGTGTCGAAATAAATTATCTTTATTTGTTATTATTTTATTATCTCCCTTTTTTGTTATCTTATTATCTTTATTCATCGAAGCGACACTTAATCGTCATAATAGACACACTAACGTTAATTGGCGTTAAGAATATGTCCTCAAAAAGCAATGTCGAAATTCCCAATATTTTACAATAGAGAACCGAAGGTCGTAGTAACGTGTTCTTCCGAAAATCGTCAGTTAAGCTTCGTCTTTTGAGCAAAGAAGACGTACGTTCGCTGTTCGCTACTTGAAAGTTAATAATTTCGCGTTTTAATTCACTTGTGAAATAAAAATGGACAGAAAAAGTGAAAGGGGAAGTACTGCGCGTGGAGATCGACACAAAAAAAGAAAATTCCGCGGCAATCAGTATACTGTTAAAGAAAACACTGGTTTTACTAGTGCATCAACTGCGAAATTAAAAAGAACGCGATATGAAGAAGTTATGGTTGAAAAGAATTTAAAAATAAATAAGCGGTCGGAGCTACGAAGCTCAGAAGCTTCTGAGGAAGCCAGTACTGCTCGCAGGGAAGAAGGAGCTTCAGAAAATCATCATTTCGAAGTCGAGGAAGGAACCTTTTACGAGGCAGGACTGGCTGATTAATATAATGTAAGTATAACATGACATTACACCACTTTACATTAGATAGTTGCAGTTTTCTCAAACTCGATTCAAAACTTTAAACGCAGTTTTTTCGAAATTACTTTTTTCGACCTCGTTGACATAAAATCTCGCGTTCTTTTCAACCGATTGACTTGAAATTTGGTATGGACCTTTAGTATACAGTCGAACCTCGATATAACGAATCTCTAGGGAAGTTCGTTATATCGAGTTTTCGTTACATCGAGATCATGTTAGTTAAAATGTTCTTTTAAAAAAAATGAGTCATATAATTATAGGGATATTTAAAAAAAAAAGAAAGGTTAAATTTTGAGCCATTTCTACAGGCAATTAGCAATTAGGGCACAATGTATATTATTATGTTGTTGTATAAAGGTTTCGGGTGTCTATCGGAAGGAAATGGACAAATCTTCGTTATATCGAGGATTTCGTTATATCGAGGTTCGACTGTATATCCCTCTATCGTCACTTCCTCGGTCATTACGAAATTATCACTATCACTATTTAAACAAAATTTTAAACTTTGTAAAAACTCGGGCGAAAAAGTAATTTTTTTTTAGACAGTCGCTATTTTACACATGTTTTGTCTCTTTCGTACCAGCAATAATGGCATTCTCATTGATAAAAAAAAATTTTTTCATTTCGGTTCCAGATGAATGAGAGCTTTGGAGTCATGTCAATCACCTCAGCCACGTTTTTCACGGCCATTTTCAGAGGCCCATAATATTTTCAATTTTTATATTTTCTGCACAAACCTTTTTTTGTAAGTTCTTGAAATATCAATAAAAAGATTATAAAATCATGGGATGCTAAGAATATCTATCTTTTTTTACCAAGCTCGAAAAAAAAACGTCCGAAATTTAGGCATCTAGACTAGGATACCTCGTGAATAAAGACAAATAATAATGTATCTTTTTCACCTTTAATTTTCACCTTCAACATATTTCTGTCCAATTTGCTTCTTAACATCGACGATGACAAATTTACTTTTAAGTTTCGTTAGCCTTTAATTCCATTGAACTAAACAAAATCAAAATTCAAACAAACTCACCTAAATACTATTTGATTTTAATTACCTCGCCGCCATTTCGAACTAATGAAACCCAAGAGAAATCTCGGTGCGCATATTGATCGTAAGATTCTACATTTTCAAAACTCAAATATCCCTCGGTCGCCCAATCTGTATTTTATTCTAACCTCCGAAATAATTTTTACTTCCATACATAAACTATTCACGACAATTGAAAAAATCGAAAATTAATAAATGCAGCGAGTGTACGATGTTTAAGATTCCCCGAAACACATGTGGGTGTGAGAGAGTTAGGGGTAGCGGAAGAGACACCAGAAAGAGAGAGGGGGAGAGAGAGAGAGAGAGAGAGAGAGAGAGAGAGAGAGATTGATTGATTGATTGACGGTTTATTATATGCCTCGGTATAAACCTTTATGCAACAAGGTATAGATAGCAAAAAAGAATAAAGTATAAAAATAAAAAACCATGACAGTAATAAAGAATAAAATTAAAATAAAAAAATCGAAAAGAAAACAAGCGTCTAGAATAAGCTATGCAACTCAAAATCATAATTTGCATATCACAACATGCGCATAGGAGCGTAACGAAATTATAAGCGGAGAAGCGATGTAAACAAAATAACGTAACGTAAACAACATAACAAGCGTAACGAAAATATAAGCGCAAAAGCGATATAAATCAAATAAAACTAAAGATAAAATAACGCAACGTAAATAATATAAAAATAATATAGAAAATAACATAACAAGAAACAGCATAATGAAAACGTCTTTTTGGAGATTTTTTTTCGGAAAAACTACAAAATAAATCGAGAGTACAAAAAAGGGTGTTTATTATACATATCAGTAACTGTCTACAATAATTTTTTTGAAGCGATTAATTTCAAAATGGCGGCTGTGCAGCGTTTATCTCGAAACGGCATTTTGTAAGTGGCCGGAAACATAACTCAGACAATTTTCAACCGATTCACTTGAAATGTTGAATGTATCTTGAAAAATACATTGTCTGTGGAAGTACGTAGGATTTTTTTTATATTGCATAGTTCATTTGTCATTAACAATTATCTGACGACTTTTTAGGCAAATTTTTCACTTTCCGAAAATTGGCCTAAAAAATCGTCAAATGAGTGAACGTTTGCAAACAGGAACGAGGCGGCCATTTATCGGATATTGTGTTCCACACATAACCTTCATGTTTATACCTTACAATACAATAAAAATATTCCTACTTGTCAAATAAATAATACGTTTTATTAATAAATTAAAATGTCAGGTCATTTTGTGACTCCCCTCTGAGCGCACCTCGCGGCCAATAAATGGAGCGACGAATAAGGGCGCTAAGCGAGCCGCCCGCCACCGCCCTCATTCCCGGCACTGCGAGACCGTGCCGCGTTCCCATCCGCATGGAACGGCCCATAGCGTGACGCCCGCGCAGCGCGGCGGATCGTCCGCGCGTGTACGTACGCGCGACTCTACCCGATCGACGGAAGGTCGCGGCGGAGCGCCCTCTCTCGGCCCGAGCTATCTCGAGTTACGTCCTTTCTTCCCACACCGTACCACGCGCCTGCGTGTGTGTG
>OX101789.1:32859440-32901940 GCA_944452715.1 Ophion slaviceki
TATTATTGTAAGGTAAAATATTTAGTTCATGGACAGGAATACTTCGTAGATTTTTCGACTGTTACAAAAACGTAAAACGAGATCATCGCGAGATTAGGGAATCATCAGTGTAAAATTAAAAAAAAAAATCGATTTTTTTGTTTGTTGCATTATCCGATAGTGTAGACGATTATAAACACGGACATGAAAATTTCGTACCGAAACTTGAAACGCGTTTTTCTCGAAATGTCGTTTTTCAAAACGGTTACTCTCAAAGGAAGACTTTTCAAGCTATCCGTCTCATATTTTCGCATAACATTCTTCACGCCATTCTTGATCTTGCTATATGGAAGTTTTTTTTGTTGAAATCTTCAATTTTTTTTAACGAAAATCTGTCGAAAAAGTAGGCTAAATTCGATACTTTATTTTCAATCCATCGTAATTTTGTCAATTTGTGGTAAAAAAAATACTCCATAGCAAGATAGCGGCTTTCATACTGATTTATAATCTTTTTACAAATTTTGTTTCCCATCATATTTGCGGCCACAACCGTGTACATCGTGAGGACTCTTTTTTTTTCGAAGACAAAATAAAAATAAACTTCCGAAAATTTATTTTTTGTTCTTCATAATAGTACAGTCGTGCTGTCGCTGAAAAACCCCGTAATCGGAAAAAAATAGAAGGCTAGTTTTTTGACAGGTGATTTGTAGGTGCCGCGGGTGCTAAATCCAACTTTGCCTAAAAATCGGGGTGTCAGGTTTTTTTTAGGGGACGAAAGGGGATGTGGGTGGATTAATGCCAAACTACAACTCCTACAAGGTCGGCGCCGTGAGACAAAATGTGCAGAAAAATCCGGGCTTTAGTGTTGTCCACAGTGCCGAAGTGGTGGAAGTTCATTTTGGGGGTGAAAAAGTGGGGTGAAATTTTGAAAAATTCGTTTTAATTAAATAACTCTTTAGATAAAATTCGTACACTTTTTGTTCAAATGGGAACGTTGTAGCCCTTGAAAAGATGCGTCGATCGAGTATTTGATCATCAGTCTTCGATAATGTCTTCATCCCCAAAAAAATGGTTAAAATATAACAACAAAAATTGTTTATTGAATAACTCATAAACAATCGATTTTTCGGGTATGGTTCAAATGTACGAAATGTAGAGAATAATTTTCTCTATATTTTCGTTTCTATGGACCACCCTTGAATTTAGATTTTCCAGCCTCTCTCGGGGATTGAACATTCAAAATGAAATTCTGGGAAAACTATTGACCGCACGAATTCGCCGCCGTGGAAGAATTTGTAGCTTGAACCCTCAGTTACATTGTTGTCCACAGCGCCAAACTCGTATCTCTTTATTTTCGGTCAATAGTTTTCCCAGAATTTCATTTTGACTTTTGAACCCCTGAGAGAGGTTGGAAAACGCAAAATTTAAGGGTGGTCCATAGGAACGAAAATATAGAGAAAATTATTCTCTACATGTACATTTAAACCATCCCCGAAAAATCGATTGTGTTTGAGTTATTCAAAAAACAATTTTTTTTTAATACTTCAACAATTCTTGTGGTGGTGAAGATATTATTGGAGAGGGATGATCAAATACTCGATCGACACGTCTGTTCAAGGGCTACAATGTTCCCATTTAAACAAAAATTGTATGAATTTTTCGTAAAGAGTTATCGAATGAAAACGGATTTTTCAAAATTTCACCCCACTTTTTCACCCCCAAAATGAACTTCCACGACTTCGGCGGTGTGGATAAAAATAAAGCCCGGATTTTTCTGAACATTTTGTCTCCCGGCGCCGACCTCGTAGGGGTTGTAGTTTGGCATTAATCCACCCCTATCCCCTTTCATCCCCTAAAAAAACCCTACATCCCGATTTTTAGGCAAACTTGGATTTAGCATCCGCGGCACCTACAAAATCACCTGTCAAAAAACTAGCCTTCTAATTTTTTCCGATTCCAATATACAGCACGGCTGTACTCTAGTGCTTTGCTTTGACATAAAAAAATCAGACTGATTAGAGTATTTTGACCATCGAAAAAAAATCACGGTAATTCTTTAGATAAGTGACTTTTCCGAAAAATGAGCGTAACATTTTTTTGTTGCTATTTTCTCCATTTATTGGGTCATCAATGATGATATTCAGTCGGGGGAAGCTGAAATTAACCTCCCCCCCCACCCTCCCATAAAAAGTTTATGGGATTTTGAAACAATGAAACAAACCCAAACAATTATAATTTATTTTGCTCGTAATAATTATTCGTCGAAAAGTCACTTATTTAAATAATGACCAAAATCGCGAAAACCAACTATTTTTGGACCCGTTGCACTGCGATGAATCCTTAAAATAAAATAAAAAAAACTGAAATAAGTTAAATAAAATATTCCCTCACCGGAAATTCGTACGAAGACTGCATTTTGGCCCGCGCTGTCGACCGTCACTTCACCGGCTGCTCTCTGTAACAAACATCGATTTCGATTGTGATTAATTGCGATTCGCGAGAAAAAAATCGCGAGAAAACAAAAAAAAATAAACAGAAAAAGAAACCCACGGTTTCATGGATAGCACGCTATCAATTTTTTCGAGCGAAAAGATCGCACGCAAGATCAAAGTCTCGAAACTTAAACTCGGATTCGTTGCGCAACGAAGTTCTTCAATCTTATTTTATGCAAGCCACGTCCTCGAGCCGGCCGTAAAAAGAGACGGGCGAATCACAGTTGATATTGTCACTTTTTTTCCCACTTGATACTCGCAAAAATGTGAGATTAGAATGTGGAGAAAAAAATCTCCGCGGTCCGCTCGTAGCTTTACGAAAGCGAACGAATAATCGCCGCTGAAAAAAAAAATCGAAAGACAAAAACCGAAGTGGAGATCGAATCACTGAGAAAAGGAAACTAAGATGTTTCGTACTTACGAAGACGCTCATACGAGGTCGACCTCAAAAGTGCGTTTGTATAAAATAGAAAATGAGAAGCAGAAGGAACAAAAAAAAACAAAGTTGGCTTCTAAACGAGGACACGAGAACTCGGGCATTATAGACTCGTTCAATCTTTCGCTATCGCGTCCACTGTTCTAGGCTGTAACTCTTGGCTCTATTCGGCTGATTGCCAATTGCAAAATAGGCCGACTTGAATTAAAATTCTTTACTCTTCGAAGAAGACAGTTTGTCCTTGCATTTCTCGCTGTTACTTGGTATTTTTGTTGCTACTGCCACTGCGGTTACTTTTATTGCCATTCTCGTTATTGCTGAGTCTTATTATCATCACGCTTGTTATTACTATTCGTATTACTTTTATTTTACGACTGTCATTACTATTACTCTCGTTATTATTAGTATTATTGTTATGGCGATGATAATGAACGATGTTGAAGTTTGCATCCTTGGAATGCAACTAAAGTTAATTCTTCTGACATTTATCACATGTTTTGCCGATCTAGGGTACGAAAATCAAACAGTTTTTTTTCAACATAAAAGATCCACTGGCTCAATCTATAATAAAGAGAAACTATAAATTGTAATAAAAATGAAGAAACAAAAAAATCTTTCGTTGCATTCCAAAGATGCAAACTTCAACGCCATGATAATAAATCAACATCGTAATATTAGTAATAATAGTAAGATTTCTCATCCCTCATCATCATAGTAAGATTAGTGATAACTTATCTCAACATTATATCATTTTAGTTATTTTTATTACGATTTATCTTCATTATTCGTTACTATTGCTGGTATAGTTATTATTACCATCATTTTTATCGCCAAAAGTATCATCAATCAAATGTTTAAAATATTATTTCGTAAAATATATAATGATAAGTGAAACCGAGACTAGTGAATGGGCGGTCGGGGTTCGGCACCGGCGGTACATCGAGTTAAGTAGCGCTATCCATGACCAATACTCGGAGCAGTGACCGCTTAGCCGTGTACCGGCTGGCCCATCAACCAGTTAACGGAAGGCCATTACTTCTGAGATCTTGATGTAGATACTCGAGTAAAACGTCTGTGCACTAGAGAATCGGAAGAATATGGGGCCGTCTATACCGGTACGGTTTTCCGCAGTTTTCCCGTGCCCTCGGCAAACGTGGTATAGTGTAGCTCAAGACGGATGTTGACGCAAAGGAAGTTAGGTTGGATTAGCGAAGTGCGGGTAGGGAGTGATAGGGAAGGATTCAATTGGGAAGGGTAATACACAAAAACCCACAAGGGCGTAGGATGGAACTCAGGAAATAAAAAATCTACTATTATTGTTCGTATTAATGTACGATTATTATTGTTCGTATGAATCTACTATTGTTATTATTCGTATTAATCTATTATTGTTGTTATTCGTATTATTCTACTATTATTATTATTCGTATTAAGGCCTTAGGCCACAGTAACGGGTATTAAATCATGTGCGAATTTAACAATTTTTTTCGTATAAAAAGTGATTCACTCATAAAATTAATTACACATCTATTTAGTATGAATGTCAAGGTGTTCGAAAATATATATTTTTTTTTTCGATGTATAAAATGACCAACTACTCGAAGCTTCTCGAAACAGTTTTTTTCCAATTGCCGTGACAAATAACTTCAACAATTCTCACTCGATTTACTTCAAATTAAAAAGTTATGTTTCTAATTGCATATTGCCGAGAAGTACGTACGGAATTTCTGATTAATCGAAAACTTTTCATTTTATGAGCAGTTATAGCGAAATTTTTCACTGAAAATTCATTTCTTAAGTTCAAATACCTACAACTTTTGAATAAAACAATATTTTTTAAATTCCGTGCGTACTTCTCTAGGTATTCTAATGTTGGTTGATGAGAATTTTTGTTCTAGGTAAAAAATTGTGGATGCTAAATGTCACGTCGCGGAGCGCCTAATAAAAAGATAACAAAAGAAAATATTAGAAGTCGGCCATTTTGTACACTGAAAAAAAATATATATATTTTCCAACAGCTTGATATTCATACTAAATAGATGTGTAATAGATTTTATGAGTGAATCACTTGTTCATACGAAAAAAATTGTTAAATTCGCACATGATTTTATACCCGTTACTGTGGCCTAAGGCCTTAAGGCGTTACCCCCACTTGTAGCGCAAAAAAGGCCTTTTTCATGAATGTTTTTAAAGAAAACTACAAAACTTTTTTAATCGATCAATATACCATCTTAAAGAACACATCTTGAAAAACTTTCAGTAATTTTTTTATTGAAAAATATTACATTGTTTAGTGGCAAATGGCCGTCAATGAAATAATGTTTTTATATACACGGTTTGCGGTGACCAACATTGCGGCGAAGTGGATCATCTGAAAAAAAAATGCGGATGGATTTAGTCAAATATAAGTATAAACTAGTCTTTAATCGAGGGATTTTAAAAAATATTCATTTTTCACAAAATGGCGGACAGTCAAAGTTAATGGTTCGATTTTAACGAAAAAAAACGGCCATTTTTTGGCTATAAAACGGCCATTTTTTTTTCGAAAAAAAAAATCGAACGATTAAAGACTACATTTTTATGTATTAAATAAGCCTGCAAAATTTCAAGAAGATCGGTTCATTAGTGTTCGAGTAATCTTGGTCACCGACTTCAGAAATGCCATTTTGAGAAAAACGCGTTTAAAGTTTCAATTTCAGTTTACACGAAGAAAATATTTTTTTTTGTAAACTTACATAGAGTCATATATTCCGGGCATAAAAAAAACTGCACTTCAAATTGCACGTCAAAAAAATGCAATAAAAAAAATCGATTTTTTCAAAATCGCAAGTGGGGGTAACCCCTTAAACCTTCGACTACACACTGGGTCATATTGAACCCATTTTTTCATTTCATCATTATTGACCCCCCTCAAAAAATGCATATTTACCGAAATACAACGATCTGAAAAACGTCTGGGGTCGGATCGACCCCGTATGTAGTCAGAGGTTCGTGGCGGAAATATTATTATCATTATCCGTATTCATCTACTATTATTATTATTCGTATTAATCTACTATCATTTTTATGCGTATTAATCTACTATTATTTTTATGCGTATGAATATACTTTTATCATTATTCGTATTCATCTACTATTATTTTTTGCGTATGAATATACTATTATTATTATTCTTATTCTTATTATTATAGAATGTTGCATATTCGAAGGAATTCATTATATATTCACGTACAGCGAGTGTAACGAGGGCAATCTTTTCTACACGAATTTGTGCGGCTGAATCTACTTGGCCAGTCGTTACAATGAATCCACACGCGTATGAGATGTAACGCTTGAAATATTGGATAAACGATTGCTCCCGCTGGCGAATGAGCAGTCTGATTAACGTATCGGTAGGTCGCATGCAAATGGCAACGAATGGAGTACATGTTTCATTCCTTCGCCGAGGATTAGCTGTATTAAGCCTCTTAAATTGAGACCTTCGCGGGGAATATGCTTTTGGCTGTATACACGGGACTTTGTAGGCGAACCACTTGTCGGTAAGGTATTTCGAATTTCCCACTTTTTTCATATCGTAATTACAGAATGATTTTTTTTAATCCGCGTAGAGACTAGAAGTTGGTGTCTTTTTCGCTTGAAGGGGTTTGACGTTGTTTTTTTCTGTTGTTATGAAACTGATCGAACTTTACGTGGATGTAAATAAATTTGATTATTCACGGACACGCTTGAGTACTCGAACTTTGGGGAGAAATTTCGAAAGCATTTTACTGAGGATATGAGTCTGAATGTGAGACTGAATTCGCGTGGGATAGCCTATGGACGCGTAAAATGGAATTTGATACTCAGTGGCGTGCGACGATGGAAAAATAGAAATCGACAAGCGAGCAGACGTATCGTATATGTATGCGCACATTTATAGAGAAATACTAGATGGAATCTCTTTCAATCACACTCAGTGGGTCACTCCACTTTTCATTATCAATTTATTCTCAATTGGCAATTACTCGAAGTAGTCAGAGAATGAAGTAATGAGCATGACAAGGCAAGTATCACAAGAGTCGATTTTGGCTCAGGTTCCAGTTCGTCACAAACGCTTGACTCATTAGCAAATATTTTCCTTGCTGAGGTTTGCATCGTTGAAATGCAACGAAAATTCATTAACTTATTTTGGTTGTTATTTCTTGCCTTCTTTGATTTTTATATTGCCTGGCATTTTTATTTTTGCGGGCAGGGTTAAAATTCCGAACTTCGAATGATCAGAACACTCAAAACTCCGAAAGAATACTACCCCGAAAGATCAAAACTCCGAAAGAATTTTACACGAAAGACCAAAAGTCCGAAAATCTGAACACCGTCAAAATAATTCGCCTAAAGTTTTTAAAGTTTCAAAATTTTCAATAAATCGACGAATTATTACAAGAATTTTTTTTATTGAGAAGTGATTTTGCGTCAATTTTGAAATTTGTCTAGACACTGTTTCTTTTAAATGCGCCGACGATTTAAAATTCCTAATTTTAATGTTCCGAAATTACAAGGTTCGTCAATATTATGCCAACGAATGTGTACACAGTTGATTGTAAATGTTGCAGAATGTGTAACATTATCTGGACTATTTCAAAATTGACGTTAAATCACTTCTTAAAAAAAAATTCTTGAAATAATTCGTCCATTTATTGAAAATTTTGAAACTTTTAAAACTTCCACAGCCGAATTATTTTCACGGTGTTCAGATTTTCGGTGTTTTGGTCGTTCGTGTAAAATTCTGTCGGAGTTTTGATCTTTTGGAGTAGTATTCGTTCGGAGTTTTGAGCGTTCTGATCATCCCAAATTCGGAATTTCAACCCGGCCCCATTTTTTCATGCACGCTGCGGATTCTTGACAAAATGAAGAAACACATTTCACTGTTCTTCGTATTCGAAATATATGCAATAAGATTCTGGACAGCCGAAAAAAAAGTCTTTTGCTGCATCCAAACGATGAAATTTTTCTAGGATTCTTATTAGTGATCTACGATAGAAATGGAGCCAAACAAAAATTTTGGATAATGATAAAAATAAAGAAATAAAATCGAAAACAACTTTCGTTGCATTCCAGCGATTCAAAAATTTCAGCCTTCTGTCATCGAGGTTCTTTCACATTATGTAGACACGAAACCCGTCCACTAAAGTATTAATAAATGGTAATCATACATATATAATAGTTGTACTGATTAATTAAAAAAGGGGGAATTTTTTTTTCGATATACACGGAAATACGTAGCATCGTGTCGGTCTTATATGGGTCAAGTGGCAATTATAGACCGGCAAGAGAGACGAGGGAATCGTATAATCAGCAAGTCACTTTGACCTACTCCGATCATTTCTCTCTTGCTCACGCTCTCCCTCCGCCCTCTCTATCTTTTTCATCCTCTCTGATTCGATCTAACGGTCAATGATCTTCTTTTTCATCTCCACGCTGATTGGTATATGCACGCGGAGTCTGGATGGGCATAGAAAAAAGAAAAGAAGGACGATCCGAGAGATAATCGATTGCACGATGACTCCATGGCAAATATACGGGATTTATCTATAAGTATTTCGCGCAATTACTGAACGTCGATGAACCGTGCCTCTATTGGAAAATTTCTGATATGATTACGACTTGCTATTATTCATAGAGGGTTCGTTTTTTTGTTTTTTCTTTCTTCCATGACTGAGTATAAAAATAATAAGCCGTAAAGTGCACACCGGTGACGAGAAGGGCATGTGGGGTGTGATTCACCCCACTGGTTTTCAACTCAATATAACGCTGAAACCATGAACTTTATGGTGGTAAGCATCGATGTACTATTTGCAGCTCAAATCTTGAACTTTGAGGCTGAACGATCTGATTTTAGAGAAAAGAAGGTTCGATGCCGTCACTATTGATTGTTATCGACTTATTCAAGTAACAAGGAACATTATTTAACTTCCGATTTTGTTGAAACTCATACATGTGGTAAAGCATTGAAAACTATTAGACAGCAATTTTTTTCCTCGGCGAAAAAATAGTTTCGTCCTTCGCGGTTGCACGTTCTGGTCAGAGGGGGTCGCAATGACCCCAGCTATGCTTCAAACGATTGCCGCGTTGACTGTATTGTTCCGAATGACTCATAAAAATTCAGGATATTAGTTTGAACATTCTAGAATGTGGCATTCTCGGTATTATATTTTAATCGAATTTTAAAATGGCGGAAAAAAATCATCAAGCGGTCAATGCGTAAAAAGTCCTTTTATACTACAAGAAATCATAACTGTTGCAATTTTCAATGTTTTTTCATAAAATTTTCGGGCGATACTCTTGGAATATGCTAGTTTAACCCTTGTCAGTCACACCTCCAGATTGTGACGTTGGGGGTGTAATCAACCCCACTCACTTTAGAGAGTGATAAATAATAGAAAAATTGAAAAAAAATACTACAATGCATTTTCAACCCTTGCGTGTAAGACCATGCAAGGGATGCTTCCCTCCCTTAAAACCGTATTCCGCGGATAAAAAGAATACGTGTCTAATAGTTTTCAATGCTTTATCACATATATGAGCTTCAACAAAATCGCAGCCGGACACTTTAGTGGTGTTCCTTGTAAGATGTGTCTAAGTAAAACTATTTTGGTTCGTTGCCTCACAATTCCATTAGTTTCCAGCATTTCTTGATGTAGAAAATTCAATACATATGTATTTGATCAAAATACATTGTTGATTTGGACGTATAACAGAAATATTTGAATAAAAATATCTCTATTTGCATGCAGTAAATGTGTTTTAAATTCATAAATATTACATTTCGAACAAATAAATATGGATTCGCAGCCAGCAAATTCACCATATTTTCTCACGTAGAATATATATTTATCAGTGTTAACAATTCTAGATAGGGAAAAAATTATTCAAAAAATTTCGTATCACCATCATTTATATGTATGTAGATAAGAAAGGATGTTCTTCTTGTCACGACATTGAAGTTTGCATCGTTGGAACGCAACGAAAATACATTTTTCCGTAAAATTTTCACGAAAATCTGCCGTACGTTTTTTTACAATTCTTATCAGCGATTTTCAGCATAACTGTGTAAGACAACATTTTCGATAATGATGAAAATAAAGAAATCGTAGCAATAAAAGAGACGTTTCGTTGCATTCAACTTCAAACTTCAACAATGCCCGTATTTTTTCTAGCCCATTGAGGCTATGAAAGTCACTGAAACATTTTCGACAACCCTTATTGAAAATGTACAGCCAAAAGCTGAAAAAAAGATTTTAGATAATAAATAATAAAAGTAAAGATATGAAAAAAATCAATAAGAATTTCTGTTGCATTCTAACGATGCAAACTTCAACACCATCTCTTGCCTGGGCACCACAAGATGTCTGATCGCCACATCGTTCAGGATACACTTCGCCACGAGCATGCAACAATGCGCAAAACTTTTCCCCATTTATCACACGAAGCCTACCAGCTACTATTCGCAATAATTTATAGAACATCATTTTTTATCCTCAATTTTTTGTCATCCTAAATAACTCTTGACTTTGAATCATTTGTTCTGCCAAATATCTTCTCATCCAAGATAAAATATATCTATCGATCGATTAAGGGGGTATCCCTCTCTGGAAACTTCAAAAAGTCTTATTTTTGCATATTGTTCTAGTGTAAACTTTCAAGAATATTTTGAGATCAGCCGGATCCTGAAATTCTAAAAATCGTCTTTGAACGAGATTATCTCGAAACTACATATCTTACATGGCGGGATTGAAATGTTGAGTAACTTTCACACTATTGACTTGAATTTGCACAGTTAGCGTTCAAACAGTAGTCACTTTCGGTTCACGATCGCATTTTTTCATTGGATGAACCATTTGTTAATAACAATGACTTCAGCATGCTGTTTTTGAGAGAAATATGAGGTTTTCTTTGGAGAAGCTGTCATTTTTCGTATTTTTCGAAATTTCGAAAAGTGGATCGTGAACCCATAGCCAGTTGGATATATTTGAAGAAATTTTCTTTTGTTTTCGTTTCAGATTACATTTGAGCCTGGTAGAGATTTGGCTGTTTCGGGCCTCGCCGCTGGAGGACTGCAACGCCAACTGCAGCCCCACGAACACTTTGAAAGATTTTCTTCCGAAAAAATTATATCGTAACCACAAATGTGTGTACAACATGCTGGGAGAAAATTAATTTATTCCAACCGATGTGTTACTAGAAAAAAAATCACCATTCTGACCCTTCAAATTGGGCTTCCAGAGAGGGCTTCCACTAGCATAGCCCCGTTAAGGGGCTATGCTAGTGTGACATTTAAAAAAAATCGATTTTTTTTGCCTTTTTCGACAGTGTATGCTTTCAAGAATATTTAACTGATTGGCAGTTTTTATGGTAAATATCATTTTATCTTGCAAAATCGATAGTTAAATCTTTGAACGCGTTTTTCTCGAAATGAGATTTTTCAAGTTCGCTGACATTGTAACTCAAAGAGCAATTATCCGATTGACTTGACATTTGAACTGAGTACTCTTGAATATATTTACTCTACAATGACGCAGGATATTTTTGATTGGATGAAAATTGACGATTTGGCATTGAAAAAAACGACAATTTTATAGGCAAGAAAACAGACTTTTTTTCATAACAACGCCATTTTGTTAGATTTTGATATTTTTCGAAAATCCTACGTCATTGTGCAGGAAATACCTTCCAGTTTAACGACATTTTTTTTCTTTTTCGGTTTTAGCTACTCAATCGGCCGAAATCATGTCAGCAGTGGGGGAACTTTTTTTTTTGGCGCCTCCGAAGGCAGCGCATAAGTCGCTTGGATTTCAATATTTTTCTATGAAAAAATTATGTAGTATAGGTCAAATACAGCCAAATATATTCTTAATTTTCCGAAACATTTAAATGAGTCCTTTTCTTCCAAAAAATTGCCGGAAGTCACCCAAATTTTCAGCGTTCACACTGGTATAGTCCCTTAACCGTATCAAAATTGGGACTGAATCCCATAACATGATGTTGAAGTTTGCATCGTTGGAATGCAACGAAAAATAATTCTTTTTCGATATTCAAATTTTGTTTAGCTGTCAGAGTCACTCAAACGTTTTTACGTATTCTTATTAGAGATTTACGATCTCAGTTTGCACAAAACTGACTTGGACAAGCTCAATAATAAAGAAATGGAAAATAAGCAAAAAAAAACGTTGCATTCCAACGATGCAAACTACAACGTCATTGCATACCGACTATTTTCCAACGTTACGAAGATCTATAAAAATAAACCTCAATAAAGAAAACCCCTGAGGGTGCACGATAAGACGATAGGGTTGGACCAATTTATAAATATCTCAGGGATGTTCCGGATGTTGAACAATTGCCTTGAGCCTGCTTACCTCTATATACTACTGCAAACTTGCCCCTTTTCCCAGCTTTGCCCTCTTCCAAACCCATTCTCCTCGTTATCGATTTGGATTGCGGAACGCAGAAATAAAACACCTGTATGAGGGACGATAAAGGATTTGCGGACTCGTATTTGGAGCATTAGGACTCGGGAGAATATACAAGAGGATAAACGATCCTTTAATATTCAGTTCATGAATAACACGCGGAACATCCACCAGCTCTTATTCCCTCTTCGACTGGTCTCCTTTGTACTCTTCATCCTGGAATATATTATCGATTCGGGAATATGCGAATATTGTATATTTCTCGAGAGTCTTCTTGCCCTCCTCTCTCTCTCTCTCTCTCTCTCTCTCTCTCTCTCTCTCTCTCTCTTTGTCTCTCTCTCTCGCCTCCTGGTCCCTCCTCACCTCGTTACCGCCCATTTCTGCCTCTTTCTCGCTCCCTCCACGGTCTTAGCCATCCGGAAAACGGGTGAGCAGGGACAGAAGCGGGGAGAGGCGGCGGGCATTTCCCGGGTCGCTCTCTCGAGATGGAAAGAGGAATCAATGGGGAGAAGTCCGTAACACGGAATTTTGTGGCGCATGAAAAAAAGGACGAGCCTCCAAACCAACCGTACCTTCAGTCAGTTGAAAAAATTAACCCGATTAAGGGTGTACATTTTGTTTGGGTTACATAAATACATAACAAATTTTTGAAAATGTATTTCGAAAGTGTATTTATTAACGGGTTAGGCCACAGTAACGGGTATAAAATCATTTGCGAATTTAACAATTTGTTTTCGTATGAAAAAGTGATTCACTCATAAAATTAATCACACATCTATTTAGTATGAATATCAAGCTGTTGGAAAATATGTATATATTTTTTCGATGTACAAAATGGCCGACTAATTAATGTTATGAGTGAATCACTTTTTCATACGAAAAAAATTGTTAAATTCGGACATGATTTTATACCCGTTACTGTGGCCTAACCCCTCAAGTGTAGCAAATTTTATATCAATATCTATAATATAAACCTATCAAAAAAATTCATGAAAATAGCCTTTTTAGCGTCTGAAGTGAGAAGACCCCTTAAGGTATTTCGACGATGAAGATAAGGAAAAAGGACGGACCCATATAGGGTCGCCTGTCGTAACAAAAATGCCAGCATTCAGCCATTAAACGGTTTGCTGATAATCGGCCAATAATTCGTCGACCAGCATTGGGGTACTGTAGGCGGATGAACGGCTTGCCGGATCTATGCCAGCCATTGGTGGGCCAATACTATCGCACCGATAATATGGCGATCAGCATTGGGGTATCGTAGGCAGATGAACGGCTTGCCAGATCTATGGGAGCCATTGGTGGGCCAATACCATCGCACCGATAATATGGCGATCAGCATTGGGGTATCGTAGGCGGATGAACGGCTTGCCAGATCTATTCCACCCATTGGTGGTTTGTTTTTGGGCGTTTTGCAAATGCAGGTCGTTAAACTGTAACACGTAATAACAAGGGATAAGATTTCGAAAAGCATATCCTATTGATGAAGCTGAAATTTTGCACCGACCTTCTTTTCAATATTTTAAGAGAACCTTTAAAAGGATATTGGCGACTAGCAATAGTTTTCGATATATCGGATATTGAAAGTTATTTATTGTACTGCGCTTCTACTATATTAAATAAATCCAAACAAAGCCATCCCACATGGCAAGTGATATGCACATACGGGCGAGCACTGTTTGCCAGGAAGCAGCGCGGCCGGAGGAGTGGGGGGTATCTATGGGGTATATAGATATACTCGTATGGCGTGAAATAATAAACTTTACAATGCGATGTATGGAAAACTATTGCTAGTCGTCAAAAATCCGTTAACGGTTTCTCTTAGGATAATGAGAGGAAGTTCGGTGCAAAATTTCAGCTCGATCAGAGGAGTATGCTTTTCGGAACTTCACCCAAAACGAGCGAGTTATTTTTACAGCCTAAATGGACCAAAAAAACTGTCGGTAAACTTTAATGTCACGAATAAAATTATCGGCATAAAAGTAAGGAACGAACAAACGATGGGTTCTGTAAGTGTTAAAATGGCTAAGTGGGTAGGGTGCTCGACACTAGAACGAAAGGCGCAGGTTCGATCCCGATGAAAGGTAAAAATTTGAACAATGCAGAAACTGTTTTTAATGCAATTATTCTATGTACATGGACATAAGTAAAGCATAAGAAAACAAAAAAGATACTACTAGAATTTTTATATTCATAATTTGTCAATTTTTTGTTTTTCATTCCCGGCAGAAGATCCGGCAGCCGTTGCTGGGCCAATATGGGCGTATGATAGTTGGCCCAGTCTTAGCAGCCATTCCTGGTTTACCATTACCAACCATGCATGGTGCGGATCTGGCCCGTTTGTATAGCCATTACCGCGCCATCGTTTGTTCTCTGGCAACCAGTCGTGGGCCATTACTGTGCCGATTGTAAAACCCTATTTGGGGACCTCCGTACTCTTTGCTAAAAATCGGTGGTTTTGCCAACCGTGCGGGATCCGAAGATGATGGCGTTAAAGTTTGCATCCTTGAAATGCAACGAAAATTCTACTCGATTTATTTATTTCTTTATTTTTATTATTGTTTAAAATCTTTTTTTTGCAGATTTTGATGATAAATATTTAATAAGAATTCTCAAAAATGTTTGTCATTTTCCTGGCCTAAATGTACCAAAAAAGGAAAAATTATTGTTGAAAATCTTTTTTTGCATATTTTAATGATAAATTTTCAATAAGAATTCTCAAAAATGGATCAATCACTTTCGTAGTCTAAATGTGCCAAAAAAGAAATTGGGAATACAAGAAAAAAAAGTATATTTTCGTTGCATTCCAACGATGCAAACTTCAATGCCATCGAAGATGAGTCTTTGAATTCACCTTTTCGCATAGTGAAGTAAACGTTTTTGGGCTTCGTCCGAGAAGGCGGTTTTCGGAGACGGGCTCACGCAGTACGAGACCGTAAACACTTGAGAGGCAGGTGGCCGCTGGATGACGTCTTTCCTAGATGACAAAGGACCAGTTGAAGGCCCTGCAAGGGGTTCGGCGTTCTTGAGATGAGTCCATGCGGAACCGTTAATAAGAACGTATGGTCGAGCTGCGAGTCGTATATTGGCGCTTCATTGTTACGCGTCGAAGATATTAAGAGACTTTATGTAAAATTACCATACTGTACGAGTCCATTGGGCATTACATTTACAAAATATAACCTTAGTAAGGAAATCTTATTACAGATCAGAAGTGGGATATATCACGCGCTAGTTTTGGAATTACAAAATCCAAAAGACAAGTGCGGTTATCCGAGAAAATTGAGAAGTGAAGACAAAAGTGGAACTAACAGTGAAAGTGTCACGATAACAGGAGAGGATCACAAAGAAAAGAACAACGTCGTCCAAGTCGAGCAGGCGTGACCGTGACAAGAAATCCGCAAGGACAAGGGATGGCGATGAGCGGCGAGCGAGATCGAGGAGTCTAAAAGTTCGCGCCCGTCATCAAAGAGGGACGTTAGGATCGGGCAGGAACGATCGGCGCGAAGAGCGCCAGCGACATTGTCGGACGCGAAGCCGAAGTCGATCGAGGAGTTGCCTGTCCGGCAAATCTGCAAGCACGAGTCTGGTGGGTGGTACCGCAGCTCAGGGTGAGTCCGATTTTGCGAAATTGACTGAACTGCTATTGGCTATCGTTGGGACAGTTTCGGAACGGTCAAATCAGTATAATAATGAAATAGTATTACCTGGATTTGATCCGGAAAAGGAAAGAGTTATCAGCTATGGAATGGTTAGAGAAAGTGAACACATACGCGACCATGTACGGTTGGAATGATCCACAAAAGAAATTTACTTGGCTCCATTAAAGTTGAAGGAAATTGTAAGAAGCAGGTACGATGGGCTCAAGAGCGCATCCTTTAGTTGGGAAGCTGTACAGTAGAAATTCGCAGACAATTCTCAGGAGAACACGACTCTGGGGAACTTCTTGACTGCGCGGTAGCGTATAAAATTACGCTGGGTCAATCTTTACAAGCGTATTGCTTTGAAGAGGTCATGATAATCAATCGAGTGAATCTAGAGCCCTAAGCAAAAGATCATGGAATTCGTGGTCCACGGAATTCATGATGAACAATTAAGAATGAATTTAACAAATTAAAAGGAGAACACTCGTAGAATTGAATCGATGCCTGGAATGCGTATGAGTTGAAAAACATAAAGGGATTAAACGTACGAGGTAGAGAAGGACAAGAAGCGTCCTCCGGTAAAGAAAAGAAAAAACAGCCTAGACGATGTGAGAACAAAGCATGGCTAGGCGGCGAGGGGCAGCCTCGCAGGAGGGGGTCGCCTCGCTGCATAGCAGGGCGTATTCTCGCTGGACGTATTTTCGACATCGCAGCGACCTAAGTAAACAAACCACTCGAGAAATACGTCCTAGGCAACCGAGAAAAGTTCTGTACCATTGATTTGGGAAGTAACTGCTCTATTGACCGGGAGGGCCTAGCAGGTTGTTTCAACAACAAAATTTAAAGACACGGGGAAAACCTTGCCAGCATTAGACCACGCAATAATCGTCCCGATTACTCTATCGAGAATAAAGGTCCACATGGATGACTTTCCTTAAAGTAAAAGTTGTCACTGTTGCCGGTGACCAATTAACGAAGAAAATTCTTATCGGACGAGATATTTTGCTTAAGGCTGATATTAAGGCAATATCAGATGTGTCCAGAGTGATGGTTACTTCGGAAAAACGGATTGAAAAATCGATAACTCAATCAAGCAGGAGCGTTGAAAGAAGTTGATATTTGGTGCGAACATCGTTTGGTGCGAACATCACTACCGAACAATTATCGGCAACATTATTCCACATGAAAGAATTAGGCAAAACTTAGGAATTAGGAAGTTACTGTTTTGCATGGGACGTATTGCCTCTCTAAAGCCGATCGGGACAAAGTCAAGATAATAGTAGCCGAACTAGAGAGAAGCGGCATTGTTCGTAAGAGTACGTCGCCCTGTGGCAGTCCCGTCGCGTCGTACTCATGCAATAAAAATTGGGAAACGCGAATAGCAAATTGTATATATAGAGATCTCAATAAAATTACTAAAGGTATTCAATATCCATTAACCATAACTGACGATAAAATAGATCAGCTTTGTGAACAACGGGTTTCTGCATCTTTGGATTTTAAATCCGGACTCTACTAAATCCACATGCATCACGATTCCGTTGAGAACACTGCTTTTGGGACGCCGAATGAGCAATGGGAACTCTTGTGAATGCCTTTTAGATGGCCAGTTCCCCAACTGTGTTTAAGGAAGATGTGCCTTGGGATACATAGATGATGTACTGGGCGCTACAGAAACGCTAGACGAACGGGGTCGAACAACTAGAGATAGTTCTTAACGCTCTTCAGGCGAGAAATTTAACCTTAAATCTGACCAACTGAACAGTTTCCCGAAAAAAATAAAATTGAGTACTTAGAACGTGAAATTTCGGGAGAAGGGACATGACCAGGGACTCACAAAAGCGAGACCGTTGTAAAAGTCAGGGACCCTACGAATGTAAAACAATTCAGACAATTTTAGATCTTGCGGGATATTTCGGTATTGTTATTAAAGATTTTGCGGGAAAGACTGCTCCTCAAAAAACTTGTCGCGCAAAGACATCCCTTGGTCGTGGGGACCCAGGGGAAGCGAAGCAATAGGCGAAAAAAACGATACTAGTGAACAAACCCACTCTAGCAATTTTCGACCCTGAGAGGGAAACCGAAGTACGCGCAGATGCGAGCGCAATGGGTCTGGAGGCTATACTTATTCAAACACATAGAAAGGGAAAACGCGTAGTCGCGTACTATAGTCGAAAGACAACTTCCATAGAACAAAAATATCGAACGATTCAGAAACACTGGCGGTGTTCATGGAATTGAAAGCGTTCCGAGTTTATTTGCTAGGAATCAAATTCACGGTGATGAATGATTGCAGTGCCATGCGCGCACAGCAGACAAAAGGAAAATACAATCGCGAGTCGCTCGTTAGCGGGTATATTGGCGGGATTACAATTTTGAGATTGTGTATCACCCAGGCACTTAAGTAGCTCATGTTGACTTTTAAGTGGAAATCCAATTGATTGTTGTGCTATCGATATTACGGAAAGCGAATAGATTAAGGTGGCTCAAGCTCTGGATCGTAGACATCAAGGTCATTCGAAAAAAATTAGAATCTGGCGAAACCTCACCGGAAGCGAAACAATACTTTAACAAGTATGACCTTGAGGGCGGTGTTGTCTTTCCGAAAGACTGACACGGGCAAGAAATGGTCCGTACCAAGAATGTCACGCTTCAACGTGGTGCGAATATGCCACGATGAACAAGGACATTTCGCGCTTAAAGGAATGTCGGAAAAGATAAGGGAAAATGATTGGTTTAATACGTAAACGCACGTCGCAACTGTTTGTATTGTGAATGGGTCAACCGGGCGCAAGCCTGGACTATTGCACCCGATAGATACAATGACTATTCATTCCATACGATAAATCTCGATCATGTTGGATCATGGGCACGCAGTAGGCGTGGGAAGATACAAATACGCACAATGCGGATGGTTGTACTAAATGTTGTGTCCTTAAACCTGTCCGCGATACCTCCACGACGAGGGTGATAAGAGCACTGATTCAATTAATCGCAATATTCGGAGTACCGACTCGGGTAATGAGCGATAGAAGGATGGCCTTCACGTCGCATTCATTCGAGACCTCTTACGAGGAGTATGATGTCAAGCACATACTCAACGCTGTGGCAACGCCATGTGCTAATGGGCACTGTGAGCAAATGAACCGCACAGTTTTAAGTTCGCTTGCAGCTACCTGTGCTGGGGAAGCAGGAGAAAACTGGGACGACAACGTACAGAAGGTCCAGAGAGCTATCAACACTCCTACCAACAGAACTACGCGCACGTCACCAACTCAGCTCCTGTTTGACTATAACCGGGCAGTATGGCCGAGGCTAAACTACTGGCAGGGATCCAAGGTGCATTGGACCAGGTTGAGCTGAGGGCGCTGAGGGAGGCTGCTGAGGCATCCATGGATGCAGAGCAGAGGCAACGTTAGAGGGCTTTCGACACCCGACGGTTTGAGCCGCCTATGTACACAGTGGGCGATGCCGTAATGGTAGCAGCGAATCTTGTTGCAGACGGGCGGAGCAGGAGCCTGGTCGCGAAGGCAAAAGGGCCCTTCAAGGTGACGGCTGTTCCGACTAACGACCGGTACGAGGTCCAGGATCTCCGAGTTCTGGGAAAGCCGCCGAATCAACACAGCATGGTAGCGGTCCGCGGCTTGCGGAGGCGGGTCACCTTCGACGCCACGTAGTAAGCCCGCGAGTACATTTCGTCACCTGGTGATGGATCGCGAGTCAGTGGCCCCGAGATGCAATCTGTGGTCGAGATTGTGTGCTATGACGGGCGCTGGCGAGGCAGAACTAGAGCCGAGTCCATTTTCTGCGATTGAGAAGTGGTCAATCTCGAAGCCCGTGGAGTCTAGGCGGAGGCCACGACCAACAAGGTAGTCGGAGTCAGGGTGCCGTAGGGCTGAGATGGCCGGTTGCCCTCTCAGTTTGCAGCCGGCACGTGGCAAGGCTAGCAACCGTAGGAAGGTAGCCGGAGTCAGGGTGCCGTAGGGCTGAGAAGGCCGGTTGCCCTCTCAGTCTGCAGCCGGCACGTGGCATGGCTAGCAACCGTAAGAAGGTAGTCGGAGTCAGGGTGCCGTAGGGCTGAGAAGACCGGTTGCCCTCTCAGTCTGCAGCCGGCACGTGGCAAGCCTAGCAACCGTAACCAAGTTCCTGTCCGAATACCTTCCCGAACTAATCAACTCGTGGTCATAATTGTTTATCGATGGACAGTTTTGAAGGAACTGATCACTCCTATACGAAGTCTTCATTGAGACGCAGTTATCGCCATTCCCACACCTTAGTGCTTGATGTGTGTGTAACAAGGGGTTGTGATTTTTTAATTTTCGCAAACGACTTATGCGGAAAGCCAAATACGACCTGGGATGGTCAGGGAGGCCGAATGAAGTAAACGTTTTTGGGCTTCGTCCGAGAAGGCGGTTATCGCCATTCCCACACCTTAGTGCTTGATGTGTGTGTAACAAGGGGTTGTGATTTTTTAATTTTCGCAAACGACTTATGCGGAAAGGTCGAATACGACCTGGGATGGTCAGGGAAGCCGAATGAAGTAAACGTTTTTGGGCTTCGTCCGAGAAGGCGGTTATCGGAAACGGGCTCACGCAGTATGAGACCGTAAAGACTTGAAAGGCACGTGGCCGCTGGATGACGTCTTTCCTAGATGACAAAGGACCAGATGAAGGCCCTGCAAGGGGTTCGGCGTTCTTGAGATGAGTCCATGCGGAACCGTTAATAAGAACGCATGGTCGAGCTGCGATGCGTATATTGGCGCTTCATTGTTACGCGTCGAAGATATTAAGAGACTTTATATAAAATTAACATACTGTACGAGTCCATTGGGCATTACATCTACAAAATATAACCTTAGTAAGGAAATCTTACTACAGTAGTGGTATTGGTATACGTATGTGTGAAAAAGATTTTTATATACATATGGAGGGAAGCAGGGAGGAGGCAGGTGGAGCAGAGGAAATATGGATTTTGATAATCGTTTCCGAGTCTTTTCTTGCAAGCCCCTGAGTGATCGTATTATCAGTGTGGCGTGTAATATCGGGACGAATAAGGCGGAAAAGCTTTTCCGTGTATGGCGTGGAGAAGAAGGGCACTTCGCCGTATCCCGTCGGCTCCTGTTGCTCAATATTCAATTTTCATGGCCCTCCAGAGAGGGCAATGAAAATTGCCGCCTAATACGGATATTTTCGTCAACTGCGTATTATATTTTTATTTTATATTAATTTTTTTATAAATTACTATAAATTATATAATTATTGTAAATTATTATAAATTATATAATTACTATAAATAATTATAAATTATGTATTCATTATAAATTATTATAAATTTATAATACGAGTGTCGTTTTTCGACATTACAATTGTAATACCGGTCTTTTTTGCTATATTTATCACCAGCTTCAATTGGTAAAAAAAACAAAAAAAACTTTTCCCTTCAACTTATTTAAAAAACTAACCATTTAAGTGGACGGACATAACTCTCTGCTGCTCCGGCTCTGCCTTGTTGCTTCAAACATTTTCAATGATGTAACAAGGGGCGAAGAGGTGAAGAAGAAAAATGAGGCGAACCGAGAAAATTGGGTTCTCAAGTGAATTCGACATTCGATGACAATGCTCAGGTAGAAGAAAAAGGAAGAAAATCCATCGGAAGGAAACAAAAAAAAATACGCGGTTTTTCGCATTCAAACAACTATCCTTCACCGATTATTTTATGAATACGATCGATGAAAAAAAAATGAAAAAACGATGATTGTCTAATTATTGCGACATTAAGTTATTACGAATTTTCCAAAGTTCACTAATAATCACAGTAACTATAAGGAGTACAACTTTGCAGTGACCGTTTTTTTCAAAAGTTTAAGGCTTTATTATAAAAAAGTGGCTACATATTTTTTAATCAAAGTACTGCCCGTCGCTAGCTACGACCTCGGCCCATCTTTCAGGTAGCATTCGAATCCCGCGTCGATAAAAGTCTTGGTCCTTGGAGGCAATCCAGGAATCGACCCAATTTTTGACTTCTTCGTGAGAACCGAAGTGCTGGTCAGCCAAATCGTGTGCCATTGACCGGAACAAGTGATAGTCGGAAGGGGCAATGTCTGGAGAGTACGGCGGGTGGGATAAAACCTCCCATTTCAGCGTTTCCAAGTACTTTTTCACGACATTTGCAACATGGGGTCGGGCATTGTCATGCTGCAGTATCACCTTGTCATGTCTTTCGTTGAATTGTGGCCGTTTCTCTTTGAGTGCCTTACTCAAGCGCATCAACTGACGTCGGTAGAGTTCCCCTGTGATGGTTTCGGATGGTTTGAGCAGCTCATAGTACAGAACGCCCAGCTGTCAGCCCGTCTTCAAAAACTTTCTGCCTTCCGCCACCATGCTTGTTCTCGACTTCAAAATCTCCACTTTTGAAGCGTTGAAACCACCGCCGACACGTTTTCTCACTAATAGAATCCTCCTCGTAAGCATCTACAAGCAAACGGTGGGCCTCAGCCGCAGATTTCTTGATGTTGAAGAAGTAAATCATAACCTCCCGCAAATGCTGAGAATTCGGTTCGTAGGTTGCCATGTTTGAGTGCCTATAACTTTATAATGCATACACGTATCCGTTAGCTTTTTTAAATTGTTTACATTGGGAGAGCCTCTAGTTTAAAATGCCACTTTTTTTATTGAGCTAGGGCCACTACTTCGGCCGCAGTGGCTCTCTAAGTAAAACGGTCACTGCAAAGTTGTACTCCTAATATAATAAAGATAAACGCTGATATACATCAAGTTGCCATTTATTCGATTATTATAATACGTCGTAAATTCAATAACAGTAACAACAAAAATCATAAGGAGGATAATGGTAATTATTATTGGAAGAAAAATAATAAAAGTAATAAATAATTTTTATGTAAGAAATTGTAAGGGTCGATAATAATAAAAGTGACAATAATTATAATACTTTTAATGTTAGAAACTGTACGGTTGTGAGGGTCGTAGATCATTCGACACGTATTGAATATTCATCTTGAAGGTGTTGGATTGTTATTTAACATACTCGAGGTGATCGGCATGTGTCTTTTTCTTTTTTTTTCAACTACGGTTGAACAGGTGTGTATGTCTAATATATCATGCGCGTAATAAAAAAAATATAGGACTATCCAACAGCTGCTTATCGCAACGCGAGTTCATGCGTGTGTATACTGCTAAGAATATCGCATCGTAAAATATTATAAATATATACATATGTGTATACAGGCTCGTAGATTGCACAACATATCGGATATAGGTCGCTACGATACTTAATAATCGCAATGATCGAATTATAATCGCGCGTAACCGAGGGAGATAATAAGAACGTGACTATAAAACAGCCGCGCTAACTATGCGTGTCGATTGAAATATTGTTTCCTATTCCATCACCGCGCCGTGGAAAAAAAAGAGAAAAGAAAAAAAACCAACAGTGACAAAAGTGGACGCGTGGTCGGAACGATTTATTTCAAATCGATAAGATTTATTTCAAATATATTTATTTATTTAAATCGTGGTAGTGAAGTTTGCATCGTTGGAATGCAACGAAGATTCATATTCATATTTCTATTTCCTGATTTTCATTATGATACTGCAGATTTTTTGCAAATGTCAGTTGAAGAGCTGATGACCATCTTGAGAAATGGTTGAGGGATTTTGCCAGCTAGTATCTGCTAAAAATTATTTGAGACAATAAAAAAAATTGTTTTCCACTGCGATTCATCGATGCAAACTTGAATCCTATTTTAAACCACGATCTATTTAACATCGTTGTGTAATAAAAATATTATTTGCTTCCAATAACTCGGGTATTTGGTATTTTTTTACTCAGAAAATATTTAATAATTTTATTTCAAATGTATTTATTCGTTCTAATCACGATTTATTCAATGTCGTTGAATGAAAAAATCTTATTTGCATCCATTAACTCTGGAATTTTCTATTGTTTGCTCGCAAAATATTTATTCGATTTTTTTCAATTATCTATGATTATTTGAATCTTATTCACTTCCAATAATTCTGGTATTTGGTATTCACTGAAATATTTGTTTTATTTTTTATAAATACTTTAAAAAACCAATATTCCGAAAACCGAAACACATGTATATAATTTGTAAGAACAAATGTGCAGGAGAAAAAAATGTAAGTAGGGGCCTGTGTAACACCTTCAAAAGGTATGGAATATGGAAATGCGGAAACCGCTGGAAATGAAGACAACTCCTACTAGTTAAAAAAATGTATATATATTGATAATATTTAATATAGGATGTCTCGAAATGACCTGGCATTTTAATTTATTAATAAAACGTATTATTTATTTGAAAAGTACGAACATTTTTATTTTAATGTAAGGTACAAACATGGAGGTTATGTGTGGAACACAATATTCGATAAACGGCCGCCTCGTCCCTGTTTGCAAACGTTCACTCTTTTGACGAAATTTGCAATAACGTTTTGCCATAATTGCGGACTAATATTATTCATGGTGCGTCCAATTGCTTCCTTGAGCTCTGAAATGGTCTGTGGATCATTGGCATACACTTTTCTTTTCAGAAAACCCCAAAGAATGAAGTCCAATGGCGTCAAATGGCACGATCTTGGTGGCCAATTCCCATCGCCGCGGCGCGAGATAACACGACCGTGAAACTTCGTCTGCAATAACTATGCAGTAATAATGCAGCAAATAACAATTTCTATGCATTGCTCGATCGTGTCTAAACCTCAATGCGCTCGCTCTATGACTAAACCTCAATACTTCCTGATGCCAGTTGTCAAAGATTAGCATTCTATACTCGCCACAAAAAAATGGCGCGCTATTTAAAATGGCAGGTCATTTTGAGACACCCTTTATGAAAATATACCTTGCAAATTCTTCAGTTTAGCTTCTTTATTCTATATACCTAGCATCCTCCTAGTCAAGAACACGTTTATTCATTTGATTGTATTATTATTGGATGGTAATTCTTTAATTTTTTCTTTTCGCGTAAAATTCCCTAGTCCTTCGGAAGATAGCGTGGCCAAGGAAAAAATGATTTCACTTTAACAGACCCTGGTCCAACCAATTAAGGCCTTAGGCCACTCCAGAGGCCGAAAAAATATGCTTTTTGGGGATTTTTTTTCAGAAAAACTACAAAATAAATCAAGATTACAAAAAAGGGTGCTTATCATACATATCAGTGACTGTATACAATAATTTTTTTGAAGCGATTAATTCCAAAATGGGGGCTGTGCAGCGTTCATCTCAAAACTGCATTTTTTAAGTTGGCCGGAAACATAACTCAGACAATTTTCAACCGATTCACTTGAAATGTTGAATATATCTTGAAAAATACATTGTCTATGGAAGTACGTAGGATTTTTTTTATATTGCATAGTTCATTTGTATCAACGATTTTTTTAGGCAAATTTTTGGAAAGTGAAAAATTTGCCTAAAAAATCGTCAGATAATTGTTAATAACCAATGAACTATGCAATATAAAAAAAACCTACGTACTTCCATAGACAATGTATTTTTCAAGATATGTTCAACATTTTAGGTGAATCGGTTGAAAGTTGTCTGAGTTATGGTTCCGACCAACTTAAAAAATGCAGTTTTGAAATAAACGCTGCACAGCGACCATTTTGAAATGAATCGCTTAACAAATTTATTGTATACAGTCACTGATATGTATGATAAACACCCTTTTTTGTAATCTCAATTTATTTTGTAGTTTTTCTGAAAAAAAAAACTCAAAAGCTTATTTTTTCCGCCTCTAGAGTGGCCTAACCCCTTAAGCTTCTTTACCAGTACGAGAACGTGAACATTTACTGCTATGAAGCTTGCACCGTTGGAGCGCAACGAAAATTCATTTGACCATTTTTATTTTGTTATTTGCGTACTATATAAAATCGTTTCGCCGCGGATGCCGGTTGTAGATTTCTAAATGAGCATCCCATAAAATGTTTGACTGACTCGAGTAGGTCAAAATTGACGACAACAAATTTGAGTACATAAAAAAAAATCATTGCATTCCAACGATGCAAACTTCAATCTTATAAAATTTACCCACTCCGGGGAAAACAACCAGCGGATCGTGGAAGACGCAGAACTAAATCAGCAAACTGCTCTCGCGTCGAAATAAAATTAACATTGGCCGCGTTGCAAGATTTTCGTCCGCGTAAATCGAAATGACGTTGGAAAGCGCGCATCCCAGTCGTGAAATCGGGACCGAGGGACATGGAAGAAAAGCGAAAGATAGACAGAGCGAGAGAGACAGCGTAAGCGATTCGAGCAAAACGAGGAGGAAGATGAACCGCGAAAATTCTCCGCGATTATATCGGAGACCGGAAGCCTGTCGTTAAAATCACCGCGAGAACGTTGTTAAACGAGGATAACGTCCATCCGCATCTGTGTGTGCATGTGTGTATGCAGCTTCGTGTCTGTGTGTGTACATGAAACGGCATAACCGGAGAGTGTGATTTTCTGGTAGTTGGCGAGTCAGCGGACGAACTAGATTTGGACTAATCAAACGAGATTTATGACTCGGATATACTCACGTGTATACACGCGCACGCAAACACACGTGCTACGTACATACGTATGTACATGGTGTCCAATTTTAAACGGGGAGGCAAAGGGATCTTAGAAACGGTGCAGGGCTTCGAGGGGAAAACACTATGATGCTCGTTGTCAAATTACCAGTGGAGGCGTCAAGGTAAAATAAAGGTGGCCTTTCGTTTTTTTCCTCGAGGATAGTTTAGACATCTTACGACGCATGATTGTGATGATATTGAAGCTTGCGTCGTTGCAGCGCAACGAAAGTCCAGTAGCCTGAACTTTTTTTAAGGGGCTATACCAGTGTGACACTTTCAAAAAATCGATTTTTTTTGTTGCCTTTTTTGATAGTTTATACTTTCAAGAATATCCTGTAATTAGCAGTTTTTATGGTAAATATCATTTTATCTTGCAAAAATCGATAGTTGAATCTTTAAACGGGTTTTTCTCGAAATGAGATTTTTCAAATTTGCTGACATTGGAACTCAAAGAGCAATTATCCGATTGACTTGACATTTGAACTGAGTACTCTTGAATATATTTGCGCTACAATGACGCAGGATATTTTTGATTGGATGAAAATTGACGATTTGGCATTGAAAAAAACGACCATTTTATAAGCAAGAAAACAGACTTTTTTTCATAACTACGCCATTTTGTTAGATTTTGATATTTCTCGAAAATCCTACGTCATTGTACAGGAAATACCTTCCAGTTTAACGACATTTTTTCCTTTTTCGGTTTCAGCTACTCAATCGGCCGGAATCATGTCAGCAGTGGAGGAACTTTTTTTGGCGCCTCCGAAGGCAGCGCATAAGTCGCTTGGATCTCAATATTTTTCTATGAAAAAATTATGTAATATAGGTCAAATATAGCCGAATATATTCGTAATTTTCCGAAACATTGAATTGAGTACTTTTCTTCCAAAAAATTCCCGAAAATCACCCAAATTTTTAGCGTTCACACTGGTATAGCCCCCTAAGGCGAGAAATCCCTTTAGAATTTTTAAAAACTCGATTTTTTTATTTACATATTTCGAAAGTATGATACCCAAAGAATATACTGACCAAAGGAAAACTCGAAATATTGAATATTTGCGGAGTTGTTGCATATAGTCTAGAGCGCGGGGACAGCATGCAGTCAGATAGCGAGTCAGAGGTTGAAACTTTAAACGCGATTATCTCGAAACTACTTTTTCAAAAACTGCTCGTGTTGTAGCTCAAAAAGTTATCGACCGATTTGGACGAAATTTTGGGAGGTTCCTCTCAGTAATATTATCGGAAGGATATACCGAAAGTTTGAAAGGTAGCGTGTAAATAAATAATTTTTTTGGGGTCAAATATGTAGAAATAATGGTGGAAAATTCGAACTTTGCAATGAAAAGGCTCCCAAATTTTCAATTCTGCACTTTTTCATAATTTTTTAGGTATATCCTTCCCGCTAATATGTCAGTAAACGAATGACGCTTATTAAATATTTTTCAGATCAACAGAAAAAGAGTGACAAGTGCAACACTTTTCGATGTCACAGAAAACAGGCGTCCGAATACCCTTAATAACGCCGCCATTATGTTGATCATCCAAAAAAAAAAAATGTTTAAACTTGACAGTTATAATAAACTCATGTCCAAATTTGAAAATGATCAGATTATTTTATCCCCTCTGAAAAAATTGCGAAAAATACCTATTTTTCACGCTCCTAAAGGGATTTCTCGCCTTAAGCAAATTTGGACCACGAAAAAAGGTCAAACGATTTTTAGGATCCGTATTAGAAATCTGCAGTCCACATTTGTAGGATAAGATTTTGGATGATGAATAAAACGAAGAAATAAAAATTACAAAAGAACTTTCGTTGGGTTCTAACGATGTCAACGTGAACGTCGTTGGTTGTGCTGAGGGCCAAAGACGAGCGACGAGAAAAAAAAAGATCGTCTCCAGTTTGGAAGTTGATGCTGTTGTAGCATCTGAAGACTGTCATCTTACTAATATTGTGAAATTGTAGTACCTGTCCTTGAGTCTGTATTTTCAGCTTCAAACTGAGCTAGTAGGGTTGGAATACGGTGTGACGATAGCCGTCAATTTTAGGAACATTGTCCGAGTGTCTTTGATCGGAATTGACATGGAAGTGGCTAAAGCTTTTTTCCTGAACCTCGCGTTTGAGGAAATAAATACTTCCATCATTTTCCTGTATCTTCTATCTGGGTGCCTTAACTAGGAGCTAAGAAAAGGCAATTCCCGTGCAGAGATTTGTTGGGATCTTGCCACATCCCTATAGGGATTTGATAGAGACGCCGCACGTTCCCCATTGGAATCCAAGTGGATGTCGCGCTGTTTCCTGATTGACTTCATTGCGATTTTTTATTTGAAATTCTCAACCGGAATTTGAAGGATTTCCCAGGAAGAAATATCGTCTCGTGATCTGGTGCACAAATTTGTTGGGGCGTCTCAAGATGCACCGACATCTCTATAGGGCTTTGTTAGGGACACCGTATAGAGTTAGTCCTCATTGGGGTCCAATTGGGTTCTGCACGCTTCCCTAATGACCACCATTTGAGCCATTCGTACCACGTTCGAATCGAAAATATGTGAAAAGTCACGAGAAACAACTTGGCGTGTTGAAAAGTAATCTGCACGCCTGGTGTGGTGATAGTATGTCAAAGTACAGTAAAATAATTAACAAACGATAATTACAGTGGGTTTTTAATGGGCTAGACCAGTGTGAACGCTGAAAATTTGAGTGATTTTCGGGAATTTTTTGGAAGAAAAGTACTCAATTCAATGTTTCGAAAAAATAAAAATATATTTGGCTATATTTGACCTATATTACATAATTTTTTCATAGAAAAATATTGAGATCCAAGCGACTTATGCGCTGCCTCGTATCGGATTCTGTTCGATAATGTAGGAAGCCTTAAGGATTTAAATGGGATTCGTACGTTGAATTCCAATGAGGAATCCCGTTTAGAATCCAATGTACGAGCATGACGTTTAAGTATAGGGATCCAATGCGATGGCCCATTGGATCCCTATTAGGAAGTAGGGACAAATACGAGAATCAAATTGGATCCCTACGACCATTTCTGCACGAGTTTTCCTCTTAAGCTAATTCTGTAGGTACACGTATGAGCCAAAAGTTTCGGTCGAAGCGTACAGTAACATCCAATGCCTATACGACGCTGTTGGTTGTACATTTTTGACAGAGCTTGTACCCTCTATATGTCCCACACATTCACACCTCATGCATAGATACGTCTCATACTCGTATAGAGAGCGGCGCTGTAATCATGGCAACAGCGTGATTTTCCTGCAGTCATAGCGTTGAGCTTCCTACGATCCGTCTTTCGCGAAATATTTTATATAAATAAAAAAAAGCGTGGAAATGTCAACCCAAATGCGATACAAAGGAAAGTTTACAAGAAAAAAGGCGCTTGCTAAAAGACTGAAAGCTGTGGCAGCCATGTGTCAAGCAAATGCGGCTAAACGCGATGAGAATAACCATAACCTCAACGATCAGCAACAAAAATTCGCTGTCGAAGGACGTCGGATCGTGGATTTACAACATCTTGCCGACAGTTTAAATTGTATACGCTATAACAAAGACAAATACATGCATAAATACATGCATAAATTGAACAAATTAAATTTGTTTGCAGAATAAATTTAGTTCGCATCCGTCTCAGAATTACTAGAACTCGGGAAAAAAAACACGCTTCGAGTTCCGAGACCACGCGCCGATCAGCTGGCTGCAGCGTACACTGTTGCCATTCCGTTACAGATGGTTAGGCCCGAGTTCGGTGTGGAATAAAATTACCACTTTTCATAAGTCGATATCTTCGAAACTAAACGGTCAAAGTTTGTAATTTTTTAAAAATCAATCCCACAATAGTATTGCGTACACGAGTGTTTTTATTTTGAAATCCTAAGATCCGTTTAGAACCCATATCGAGAAATGCGAGCAAATCCTATCGGTTCACGTGTTAGGTATAGGGATCGCATACAAAAAAACCCATATTCAATTGCAATTATCTCATGAAATAAACGGTGAATCGACTTTAATTTGTGGGCATCAGTCCATGAAGGTCGTATCTACACCATACTTAGATTTCAGCCAATTCCTAAGATTTGACCCAAACTACAGAACTACCTTAAAAGTGCAGTTCAGACCTTTCTAAGCTAAAGCTCAAGTTCTCTAGTAAATAATCAATATAAAACAACTTTATGACCATCAATCACTATCTGACTCCGTTTCTGATGCTTTTTTCCTGTTGATACGATCATGAGCACGTGTCAAGCTATAAAGCACACGGGTTTTTGAACCGTACGGAAAACGTGTTATTCACGACAACCTTGGTATGCCTTCGTACCATGTGACCCAAAAATTCATTCTCGCCATGAACACGAACCAAATGTCCGACTACGCGCGAGCGAGCAAAGGCTAGTACGTTGGTGTACATGTACATATGGATGCAGCTAGGTTTGTGACGCGATACAATCCGACGATATACCGGATCTGTACATGCGAGCGCGCCGGCTCGTATAATCCCAGCCCCAGACATGAAGATATACGTTATTACGATCGAGCCTGCGAGCCGTGATTGTTTCCGGATGTGTGTCTGGCTCCGGGTCCCTCTTTCCGGTTATTTTACACTCCATTTCCTAGCTCCGGCTCCATCCGCTCAAAAGAGGGTAGTTTTGATAGCCTTCTCTCAACGCGCTTTTGAAAGAATCAAGCGAGGGGACCGAGCGAGGGGGGCTTGATGAGGGATGACGGATGTAAGGAGGGTTCCATTTTAATGCAGGGTTTTAATAAAAGTGGGTCAGTACAGCAGTGGTGGAAGGTGACGTGACGTTTTTCGGTAAAAAACGAGCCATGACGTTATTTCTTTCGACAGTTTTTTTTGTGTGATGTATGCGAAACATTTTCTGGGCGATGCTTATGCTGATATATATGGAAAGGATCGTGAGTTTTCGTATGTTTATTCATGTGCTTCATTATTCGTATTTCGTAATATTTTTCGACAATAACTGCAATATTTACTTGCAGAAAGTGAGAAAAGGAACTCGAGCAAATAAATTGCACGAGAAAAATAAATGAATAACAATAAATAAAATAAAAATAAATAAAATGTAAATACATTAAAAAGAAGCTTCAAATTGTGTTGGAGGATCGTCAATATATTCTTGGCATGAATTTTTTCTTTATATCAAAGACCGTCAATGTATCAAATCTGTTAATTAATATGGTGTTCAAGTTTTCATCGTTGGAACACAACAGAAGTTCCGTTTTACATTTTGTTTTCCATTTTTTTAAATTATTATAGGCACCGACAGAGATGGGCGCGCAGTCGGTGTGCGGGCTCGGCGGTCGCTGAAGTGAAGCAGCATTGGAGGCTGCCAATACTTGGAGCGGTGACCGCTTGCCCGTGCACTGGTTTGCGCGTCAACCTCTGAGTGGGAGGCAGTTTGTCTGAGTTTCTGATGGTAATACAACTGAAACTGGGCAATACAACTGAAACTTCCCTGGGCCCTCTTGCAAATGCGATACAGTAGTGCATTAGGAAAGAGTGGCTGCGGTCAACACTCTGGGGGGGAACTCTGGAAGGATTGTGAATGTCGGAAGGAATGGAAGGAATAAAGGAGGGGATGGTCAAAGGGGAAGAACTTCGTACCTCTGAAGAATACATATATATATATATATATATATATATATATATATATATATATATATATATATATATATATATATATATATATATATATATATATATAATATTATAGGCGATCTTTTTTTTAGATTTATAATGTAGATCGCTAAATAAATATCTTGAAAAATGATTGAAGAACTTTTGACAGCGAAATCTGCTAAAAGAAATTAAATTCGTTGCAGTCCAACGATGCAAACTTCAGTTTCGTTAATTAATTATATCCTATCGAAATTTTTTTGTCATGTTATCGAAAAAAGTTAAGTACTGTATTATTTTTATGAAGGGACATTAGTATCGACTCGATTTTTCTTTTGATTTGGTAATTATTTATATTGCCCGAGTTCTTTCTTTTTTCATTCTGTTTCCTCTTTCTCTCTTTGTATCCTTTGATATCTTAATCCTTCCTCCTTTCTCTCTCTCTCTCTCTCTCTCTCTCTCTCTCTCTCCCTATTATTCTCACGACAATGAGGACATGCGGAGGAGGCAAGAGGAGAAAAAAGACAAGAGCGAAGAAGGGAAAAGGAAAGAAATCAGGAGAGCGAAGTTCGAGAGTTGCGGAGGAGCGGAATGGGAGGGGGGGGGGTTCTTACAACGGGAGTAGGAATAATAATAATCGGGAACGGAAGGCCCCTCTCATCGTATTGTTCAATCCGTTCTTGCATAATATCTCAAAATGCAAAGTTCGTATATGCTCGTCGTCGACTCGCAGTTGGCCCCGTTGATCTACGACTTTATTTACGGTTTTGGAGCGCGTGTTTCGAACTTTTTTTTTCTTCTTTCGAAACTTTCTTCGTATACGTCGCATCGGAGGAAAACGAAGAAGAAGTACGAGAAACATCTACAAATCGTTGAAGACGTACAGACAGGTCAATAAAAAAATCTTCCCGGAAACACAACGGTATTCTCCATAAATTTCAAAAACGTTGCTTATTACGTTTGCAAAGTATCCGTCGAGTTCGAGCTGAGCGATTGGAAAAAATGGCGGCGATTACACTTGTTCCGCATGAGCTGATCTTTGATGATAAATTCTTTGTGCCAATGATGATAAATTCATCCAATTGATGATAAATTCTTTGTGCCAATGATGATAAATTCATCCAATTGATGATAAAATCTTTGTGCCGATTACTCGATCCTGTGTGGCAATCATACAGCCTCCAGTTTCAGGATTTTGTTGAAACTCATATATGTGATAAAGCAGTGAAAACTATTGGACAGTGTTTTTTTTGTTATCGGCGAAAAAACGGTTTTAAGGGGAGAAACTACCCTTCGGCGAAAGGCGTGTCATCCCTTAATTTTTTTTCTTCAACACTTCCATAGTGGATTTTTCATTGTTTTATATTAGAAGAATTTTGGTTTTTGTTTCATTCAGATCGGTGGACTGCTTGTGGATGAAACTGCAAAATCACCCCTCGACACGCCTTTCTTTGAAGGGTGGTTTCCCCCCTTGAAACCGTTTTTCGCCGATAAAAACAAATATGTATCTAATACATTTCAATGATTTATCACATAAATGAGTTTCAACAAAATCGAAGGTGGACATTTCGCGGTCACACGTTCTGGCTATAACACGCTGGCCACAGGGGGTCGCAATGACCCCTGCCATGTTTCAAACGATTGCCACGTTGACCGTATCTTTGCGAATGACTCATAAAAACTCAGGATATTAGTTTGAATATTCTAGAATGTGTCATTCTCGGCATTATATTTTAGTCGAATTTTGAAATAGCGAAAAAAATTGGCAAAGGGTCATGCGTAAAAAAAGCCCTTTTTTGCTAAAAAAATCGTAACACTTGCAATTTTTTTATCATAACATTTCCGGACGATACTCTTGAGATATGATAGATTTGGGGGAAAAAATAGCTCCACGTCCGACCCTAGTCTGTACTTACAAAGGGTACCCCAAAGCACCATTAGAAGGCGGGCCAATCGCCTTGGCCACCAACAACTTATATTAATTCGGACTTATAGTTGCGCTTGGGGTCATTCTGACCCCCAGGTGACCATGGAGGGTTAAGGAGGTTCGAGCAAAATCGTTTTTTTACGACTTACCCGCTATGTTTGCAAATTACAATCTTCTGGCCGGGATACATTGCAAGCAAGTACATCTTCACGTAACGTCTACCCGGCCAGAACATTGACATGTTCTGAAAAGTGGAGCCTGTCTTTAAGAACTAAAGAAAAGATACTATGCTTTTCACCTCATCAAAGATATTTATAATTGATTGGGATGAAACTCATACATCTGTTGTAATTCTATTCATTATTAAAAGCATTCATTTCATCGATGATAGTCGACGAGGATAACAATGCTTATCATAAATACCGGGATTACCATAACTAATCATTTGAGCATAAAGAATAGCTAAATTACTTAATGAGGCAAACAAGTAAAGCAGGTCATTCGTGGTATTTGAACGCCTTGTTGCTATGTTGTGCAATATCAATGTTCTGACCGGGAAGACATTACCTGAATGTATTTCGAAGCGAAGCGCTTCGCGTAGGCGAGGTACCATCGTACGAGGATAAAAGTTCGTCCTGTGAGTTGTACCACGTACAGAAGTGCTATGCTTACAGCGTGCACTTACGCTTATGATTTTGTGATACTTGCGAAATAACCTTTTGCGCTCTAGGCCTTGCTCGCTCGGATAGTGATCCGTGTACGTTTTTCTCATACACTCACATACTATCTTAGCAAGTAGATAACCAACAAACAATATGTTGTCGAAATACTAAAGGGAATCCACTCCCGATTTTACCTCCTCAAGGATTCCAAAAACGCTGAAACGTCATTTTTAATTTCCTCGTTTGTTCCTGGTCATTTCCCGATCTATTCCCTACAACTTTCCTGGTCATTTACCGCTTGTTCTCCGGCCCGTTCCTGATCAGTTCCCCAGAAAGGGAACGGCGGGAGACCTAGCCTGAGAACTGTTACATTGCGAACCTATTCCAGGGTGGAAGGCCCAACCAGAGCCTGATATTATCTAGGGAAGGCAGCTCAGGGGCAGTACTTTTTCCCAACTCAAATTTCTACCAGGATTCTGGTTAATGCCGTGGTAGTGTCTTCCATGCAGTTCTTTTCTGATCCATAATTGCCGGTTGCTTCCATGACTGCTATCAACTTCGGCATCGTTGGCATCCCTCCATTCTTCATAATAACTATACTTACCATTATCATTGCTACTTTCATCATTATAATGTTACTTTTTCCTCCTTATTTCCCGAGTTCCAACATGTACCCTTGCGGGTTTTTCGCCTTACCCTTCCCAATCGAACCCTTCCCTATCACGTGCGACGATGGCCGATCATCGGACGACCACCGGACAAGGGCCCGCCTCGCCCGAAGCTTTACGTTCGAACAGCGTTGTAAGAATCGGGGCAAAACCCCTCGACGAAGACCCCAAGATGCCGAGGAAATCAACCCCCACATATCTCATCGGGTGTAGTCCATTGCGCGGGCGGTTAACGCAATTTCTCAGATGAGGGAGAGAGCAAAGGAGAGCTTTTGAGAACCGTGGCTCGAGTGCCGACACTGACACGGAGAGATAACAAGGACAGGGGGAAGAAAAGACTGAGAAAGTAGAAAATAGTGGACGAAAGCAGGAGGCAGGACGAAAATGGAGAAATACAGACGGAAGAGTAGCGAGAAGAAGAGAGGTGTGAGAGGGTAAAAGATTGAACAGGCTACGAAGGGAGAGAGAGAGAGCGAGAGGAAACGAGGGAAATAAAGTGATGGAAAAGGGGGGAAAGGGAGATGGAGAGACGAGGAAAGAAAGAGATGGGAGGAAGAATAAGAAGACGGCTACAGGATAGGAGCTTGGTTTGATGGCTCTTGAAAGCTCTCGGTACGAGCGATATCGGTCGTCGCCCCTCCGATGTAATGACGTGCGGCTTTTTCATCATATATATATATATATATATATATATATATATGTGTATATATATCTATGCACATATGGATGTACATGTATATGCCCAGACGAAGAAACTCTTCAGTCCCGCAACACCCATCAGGGCGGTGGGTGGCCCTCGTACTTTAGTGACGTCATCGCACCTCAGGTCACGTACACTGGAATTCAGGTCGAGTCTGCAGCTTTTCGTATGGGTGTGAGGGTGTGTGTATGTGCATGTATATATGAGGTTCGATCGCCTCTATCTCCCTCCCTATCTACGTCTGTCTGTCTCTCTCTCTCGCTCTATCGCTCGCCTGACTACTCTTTATCGTCCCTCTTTTTTTTATTGTTTTTTTTCATTCTCATTCTCGAAACGACGACCCCTTATTCTCGAGTAAGAAGCGCTGCGGCTTCTTTCACACATAAGCCCGGGTCGAAAGCCGAAGAAGAGCCAAGGAGGCTATACAGTGAGGAGCCGAGCACGCAGAAGGAGAAGAATGAGTAGAAGGCTCGCAATGAAAATCCGCACGCGAAAGCAAGGAGCTCGTTCGACTCAATTAAGGGGGTAGCTTGAACCGCGAGAAATGTAACTGCTATATCTTAGTGATTTTTTTTTCTTTGTTCTCCAAATACCAGGAGCCTCATTGACGCCGGAAATGTAAAGACGTTTGGTAGTCACGAATTTTCAAGTCTCATTCTCAGCTAGGCCTTACTTAGTCCAGGAGGTGGACTTTTTTTATATAAATTTGTCCGGGGTCGAGAGTTTTGGTCAGATCGAGTTGTATCTGGAAAATTCGCAATGAGCGGATGATTTTGCATCGACCAGGGTGTGGGCGACTCGGTTGGACTACTAAATTTAGATTGGTCCTCATTGGTGGGACACAAGACCTGAAAATGTGGCATTTTTCATTTCTCGCTAAAATGCATTGGGCTCTTGTTGGATCCAAAATTGTTTGCTCGTCACGAATTTTTAAGGGGTCAGGGCCACTCTAGATGGGTAAAAAATAGGCTTTTGGGGATTTTTTTTCGGAAAAACTACGGAAATAAATCGAGATTACAAAAAGGGTGTTTATCATACATATCAGTGAGTGTATACAATAATTTTTTTGAAGCTATTAATTTCAAAATGGCGGCTGTGCAGCGTTTATCTCAATACTGCATTTTTTAAGTTGGCCGGAAACATAACTCAGGCAATTTTCAACCGATTCACTTGAAACGTTGAATATATCTCGAAAATATTGCATAGTTCATTTGTTATTAACAATTATCTGACGATTTTTTAGGCAAATTTTTGAAAAGTGAAAAATTTGCCTAAAAAATCGTCAGATAACTGTTAATAACAAATGAACTATGCAATATGAAAAAAATTCTACGTACTTCCATAGACAATGTATTTTTCAAGATATATTCAACATTTCAAGTGAATCGGTTGAAAATTGTCTGAGTTATGTTTGCGGCCAACTTAAAAAATGCCGTTTTGAGATAAACGCTGCCCAGCCGCTATTTTGAAATTAATCGCTTCAAAAAAATTATTGTATACAGTCACTGTTATGTATGATAAACACCCTTTTTTGTAATCTCGATTTATTTTGTAGTTTTTCTGAAAGAAATCCCCAAAAAGCCTATTTTTTCGGCGGATTTTTTTTTATATAAACGCGTCCGGGTTCAAGAGTTTTCGTCTGATCGAATTCTGCCTGGCAAATTCGTAATCGGCGGTGATCTGGCATCGACAATGTTATCAGGAACTTTATTGGACCGCTAGATTGAAATTGGTCGTAATCGATAGGATACAAGGCCTGAGAATGGACCATTCTTTATTTCACGATAAAATGGATTGGGCAGGCTCCTATTTGATGTAAAATCGTTTAGTAGTCACGAACTTTCAAGTCCCATTCTCGTCCAGGCCTTCTTTAGCCCAGGAGACGGATTTTTTTTAAATATAAAGACGTTCCGGATCAAGAGTTTTCGTCCGATCGAGTTCTACCGAGAAAATTCGTAATCAGCGCATGATTTTCCATCGACAAGGATGTCGAAAAATAAAATGGATCATGGAAACGCCGCACGTAGGGAGTTCACGATGGAATCCAATTGGATTTCACGCTATGTCCCGTTTGACGTCGTTTGAGAATTTTTCATTTCAAATTCTCAACCGGAATCTGTTAAATCTCCCAAAAAAATATCCTTGCCCGATCCCGTGAACAAATTTTTTTGCGGTGTTCCAAGTTGCATACACTTCCCTATAGAGATGTGTTAGGAACATCCCGCAAAGGAAGTCCTCATTGGGATTCAATTGGATTCTGCACCGTTCCCCGATAAACGTCGTTTGAGAATTCGTACCACATTCGAATCGAAAATATGTGAAAGATCATGAAAAAAAAATCTCGGCGCGTTGAAATGTAACCTTCACACTTCGTGAGCATTTACGTGTGTGATGATAATGTGTCAAAGTGCAGTCAAATAAATAACAAGCGATAATTGCAGTGAATTTGCAGTGATGTGATTCAAATCAATTTTGAGATGTACTTTTTTAAGCGATTTATACTTTTTAAAGATAAGATTTATAGTTTTTCAACATCCACCCATTTTGTGTATCTATATATATGTATATACATTGTTTAAAAAATTCAACGTGCAAAATGCGATGGGATCAATAAAAAAGTATCGGATTCAGTTCGATAATATGGGAGCCCTTTGAGATTTAAATTGGATTCGTACATTCTAATGGGGAGTCCCGATGAGAAGCCAATGTATAAGGATGACGTTTTAGTATAGGGATCCAATGCGATGGCCCATTTGATCCCTGACAGAGAGTAGGGAATCTAATTGGATTCCTACGACAATTTCTGCACGGAGACACTTGGAAAATAAATTCTTCTGTGATTTTTGATAAATACTGCAGTTTAAGAAAAAATGAAAAATGAAGTTTTGTATTTTCATAATATCGAGCAGTATATAGAAACATTGAAAAACATTACTTGTCGTGACTAAATTCGTCACTGGGGGATGTTAACGACGTTCTTTAAAAAAATCAATATTAGTTTATTTTAAGAATGATTTATTCCATCCAACTATCGAATAATTGGAATAACCAAACATTTTAGTGTTTCACCTCATTATTCCGTCATACACCCATGATGCCCTCATCAGAAAAAAATTGAAACAAATAATAATAAAAACTAATAAAACTGTTCTACATTGAGTATCTATCGAAGAGCTTTCTCGTGAATGCTGAAGAGCATTACGCGCCACTGTCCGTTTACACAAGCACAATCTTATTTTTACAAAGTGGAGGAAAATCCTGGGAGCGTTTATTTTCCTATGCCAAAACAATTGAAAAAGAACCTTAGCCCTTTTTACACGAACTTTGCACAAACAGATGATTAAATTAAAAAAAAATAGATGTACTCTGAGCGTCGTATTCCAATCGTGCCAGTTTAATTTTAGACTGAAAACGAACATACAGGCAGACACTAAAATTGTATAATATTGGTAAGACATGCCTGTGTGGCTAAGTATATATAAAATATCGTACACGTAGATAGTAAATTATTCTCTCTCTCTCTGTCTCTCTCTTCCTCTACATCTATATCAGTACGTGATTTCCTCGCCAATTCATAAAACGCATCGTACCCGCCCTGCGACGTATAAAAATATCCACGTAGGTCGTCACGTAGGTCGAGGTCGGGTCTCTTTCTCGATGTGTACGCCCCATTTATGCAAACTCAGCTGCATACAACTATACCTACACGTATAAATACCTTCATTTTTCAACGAGACGGAGAAGAGAGCTATCACGAAAAACATGATTTAAATCGAGTCATAATAATAAGAATCACAAATAATACTGTTAACAACAAAAATGATCATATGGTTAGCAGGGAGAGCATGATGTTGAAGTTTGCAACGTTGGGATGCAATTTTTGTTCATGCAATGGAATTTTCATTTTTCATTTATTTATCGTTCATGTTCATGTTCGTGTTAATTTTCATTTTTCACTTTCATTCATGTTCATGTTCATTTTTCATTCATTTTCAGTTCATTTGTTTGCAACGAAATGTTCATTTTTCTTCGATTGCTTACATTTTTCTTCGCCAATTTAGGTTACGAAAATCACCGACACGTTTTTTCTTATCCTCATTAGACACCCACGAGTATAATGGATGAAAAAAATATTAATTACAATGAAAATGAAGAAACGAAAAAAATCATTCGAAAATCTTCGTTGCATTCCAACGTTGAAAACTTCAACACCATGGAAAAATGACGTTGAAGTTTGCATCGTTGCGACGTAACAAAAATGATTTTTCGTTATTTTACAAATTTTCTTCGGCCGATTTGAGCCACGGAAATCACGCAAACATTTTTAGGATTCTTATTCAGCGATTTAAGTCTTCAAAATGATTTTGGATTAAATGAAAATGAAAGAATTTTCGTTGCATTCCAACGATGCAAATTTCATGCCCATATGGAAGAGCGACGATAGTAACAATAACCATCATCATTGATAATCATAATACCAGGCCAAGCTTTATCGATCTTATTACACAATAGCACCGAGTACACGAAAGATAATTATCATAAAGGCAGCACCAATAATAATGACACTAGCGATAACGAAAACGATAAAAATAATGAAACCTTTTCTAATAAAGATTCTGAAGAAGTGACAGAAGTTAAGTAAATAATTGATTTGTTTTATGGGAAGAAAGGTCAACATACGAATCCGAGTGGAAGGAAAAATATTTTTCTGATGAGACAGTGACGTGTTTGATAGCGGAATGGGGGATGAGATAGAGAGGGGGAGTAAAGAGTCTCTCACGTGCAAGCCGTATGTCTTTATATAAAAATGAGAATAGGTGAATTTGAAGACATTTGACTTCCTGAGTCATCCTCGTAGTAGCCCAGTGTCCCTACATTCAACTTAATGCTTCTAAAAATCACATTGGAGTTACTTCGTTGCAAACCCCAATGTCTTGAAAATCCTTTTCGCATAAATGTAAGCATGTGTACTTAGAGGTCATTTTGAGGGCCGTCCTGCCCTCCAAATTAATTATTAGCGTTGAAAAAAAAATCCAAGGGTAACCGGATCCCAAAGTAACCAGATCCGTTGAAACCCATCATGACGCAGATATAGCCATACAATAATTCAAATCGTTGAAATGCAACAAAAAAATACTTGTTTTCAATTGGCCAAATTTTTTTTCAGCCTATCGAAAAAGAGGAATTTCCATGAATTTTTTTTCTGGGAAACGTGTGCAGATTTAATTTTTTTTTTATATTAAGGAGAGATATACACCTAGATGGTCGAGGTCGAGGATTTAGAAGCTATAAACATTCCGTCGACCATAGAAAACCTACACTATGGGCCTGGTATCGATGATTCCATGTAAGTTAACAAATTTCATGATTTATTCATTCCCAAATTTTCAAACGCGTTTTTCTCAAAACCACGTTTTTCAAATCGGTACCCAAAATTTCTCGAAATCAATGAACCGATTGCCTTGACGTTTTTTGTGGTTATTCTATACACCATTATCTAGTACTTGTCATAGGATTTTTTTTTCCGTTACTTAGTTTTTGTTTTATAGGCAAAATAATAAGTAATTTTTGGCCCAAAAATCACTATTTATGTTCAAACGTCCGCCATTTTGTCATAAATCGATATTTTCAAAATCGGCTATGATAAGTACTAGATTATAGTATCTAATTTGATAATCGTTTTGGTTTTTTTTTTCAGATGATTTTTGAAGAAACGCCAGTCGGTAACGTATACGCAGATTGTTTTACGACGCTCCACGGATCATACAATATCGTTGTATATTTTTGATATTTTTAAATAAAGAAAATTAAACATTTTGAATGTATATACTTTTAGATAATTAAAACCCCAATCCGAAATTGCAAATAGTTTTCCTTGAAAAAATTCACAAAAATGACCTTTTTCCAGCTCCTAGGTGTATATCTCCCCTTAAAGAGTATGGTTTTAAGTATCTTTCAAAAGTTTTTATTACCATGTAATCCTATAACCATATTCGGGGTCATCAAAGCAAACAACTGAGTTGCTGCGTGCATAATTTCGGCAAGATTCTAATAAAAGTAATACGCCGTCCGTGCGCACGCCGTCATCATCAAATCAAGATACAAAGAACGAATGAAAATAAATTTGAAGTTTGCATCGTGGGAATGTGACGCTTTTTTTCTTCACTTTTCAATCGTTTATTTTTGATATCATCAAATCAAAAAAATTCATCAAATCAAATTAAAAAACATCAAATCATCAAAACATCAAAACATCAAATTTTTATCATCATCAAATCAATAAAGTTAAGTTTTATTAGCACAACTTAAACATTC
>OX101789.1:32906940-32957180 GCA_944452715.1 Ophion slaviceki
TTCGTATGAAAAAGTGATTGACTCATAAAATTAATTACACATCTATTTAGTATGAATATCAAGCTGTTAGAAAATATGTATTTTTTTTGCTTTTTTCCAATTGGTGTGACAAATAACTTCAACAATTTTCACTCGATTTACGTCAAATTTAAAAGTTATGTTCCTAATTGCATTTCGCAGAGAAGTACGTACAGAATTTCTGATTAATCGAAAACTTTTCATTTTATGAGCAGTTTATGAGCAGTTATAACGAAATTTTTCACTGAAATTTCATTTCTTAAGTTCAAATACCTACAACTTTTGAATAAAACAATATTTTTTTTAATTCCGTACGTACTTCTCTAGGTATTCTAATGTAGATTGACGAAAATTTTTGTTTTTTGTTTCAGGTTAAAAATCGTGGATGCTAAATGTCACGCCGCGGAGCGCCTAAAAAAAGATAACAAAAGAAAATACGATTAGTCGGCCATTTTGTACATCGAAAGAAAAAATATATATTTTCTAACAGCTTGATATTCATACTAAATAGATTTATAATTAATTTTATGCGTCAATCACTTTTTCATACGAAAAAAAATTGTTAAATTTGTACATGATTTCATACCCGTTACTGTGGCCTAAGGCCTTAATGGATGAAACGTCACAAATTTTCAATATGTTTTCGGAGCAATGTTCCATATTAAATCCAAGAGGGGTCCGGGGTATTGAACGAACAGCCTCTTCAAAATTCCAAAAACGGAATTTTCGAAATAGAGAAAATCTCTTTGAAAAATCATATATGTATTCAGAAAAATATCATAATTTATTTAATGTCACAAAAAATCAAGTTCACCGGAGATTATTTGAACAAATTTTTGTTTAAACAATTTATTTATACATTTTGGCATTCTTATTATTCAAAACCAATGTTCTTAGAATCTACAAGACGGTTGAGTTTTTTCAGATTTTAATGTTATCGCAAAGTACTCAAAATTCTCACCGAAACTCACTTTTGGTAAGGAATGTACGGGCAATACATTCTTAAGCGGGCAATCTTTGATGCGTAGTCGAGCCGTTCGGAGAAAGGCTCACGTGGGTCTGAGTCGATTAAGAGGGGTAAAAGTTACGATTGTTCAATTTTGTAAGGTTTTGACGTTTGCCCGAAAAATGGGAAATGGATAAAGGAAATGTGGAAAAATGAACAGAGGTTATTGGACGCGTAACCAGCAACGGCCTGGAGCAATACTTGGATGGGTGACCAGCTCGCGGAACACCGGCTGAGCTTCCGATCTTAGTAGAAGTGAAATTCCGCGACACGTGGCCGCTTGAGATGGCACAGTTTTTCCAGTTTCCCTGTGCCCTCGTGCAAGTGACAAATGGTGGGTAAAAGCGCTCGGATCGTAAAAGCCTAAAAAGACATGCCAAAGAATATTGGGAATAAAAAAAATACGATGAAGAAACTGCTTCTTCTGTCGAGTTGATGAATTTTTTTAACGCGAGCACACACATATATATTATGTACCGCAAATAGAAAAAAAATGGTTCAGACATACACAGAAGCCTATAAAACTCCACCAAGAATTAAAAAACAACGAAACTTTCTTTTTTCATTTATATTACAATCTATATTTTTTTTACAGATGAAAAATGTGGATCTCTTATGAGCATATGAAAAGACCATTTGGATGGTTTCCGTACTCTGAATCGGCAAAAAAAACGAGAGCAACGAAAGAAAAGTTAACTTTAGCTGCATTCCAATGATGCAACCTTTAACAGCATGATAATTTGGCAACGATATTTCAAAAATTTAATAAAATATTTTACACATATTTAACTTTAAGAATAATTAATTTGATTAATATTTTTTCAATAAACGTTTATTGCATAAATTAAAAAATGTTATAAAAAAATTTTATCGGATTTTGCCCTATGGAATATTGTCGATACATAATTCGTTCAACAAAAATTGTCCTTGTCGCAATTATTTTTCAAAAATTGTTAAATTATTAAGTCTAAGTTTGATTGCTCAATTATTAAGAGCATCAGCGATATTATTCCTACATTTCGAATTGGTCTTATTTATTGAAAATATAATTTCAATAATTCACTGTGTTTTTTTTTTTCAGAAGTAGCAATTCGTACTATGTTTAATGTATGTATGTACATACGAAGATACGGATACATATGACAAATAGTGCAAATGCAATCGCAGCTTATCATCGTAACACGTATTATACAGCGAGGCTGAATAGGACTGCAGCTAAAACGGAGAAGGAAATCCTTGAAGCTTTGATTGCTCAACGCAGTTGGCTATGCTAAATAAATCTGGTTTGCATATACGTATAAATAAATCGTACCTGTATCAACGTACCGATGTTTTCCCGACGTCCTATTATCATATAGAATTTTCTCTATAATTGACGGTTGACAACTCCTAACGTGTTACATTATAGCTAACGTTATATAATGTTTTGTATTTCGCTTAACATTATACGACAGCGATCGTATAATAATGGTAATTTTTGCATCGTTGGATTGCAACGATTTTTTTTATTCAATATTTTCAGTGATGGAGTAGACGAAAATATTTATCTCTCGAAAAAACTGTTGGTGATGAGAATTGTGAATAAAAATCCGCATTTTTTCGGGATTTTAATTTTTGTGTTTTTCATTCGGTTAATTTTTAATTTTATTTAATTGGGTTTCAATTTTTAATTAAAACAATTTTCAAGTTTTGGAACCTACGCTCAGTAGAGGGCAGAAAGTAGAAAAAAATTTTTTTTTATATAATAATAATACTGATGTTTGCATCGCTAAACTGCAATTTTTGTAATTTAATATTATCAATAATGGTCTAAGCAAAAATGTTTATCTCGTGAGAAAGCTATTGATGATAAGAAATTAGAAAAAAAATTGCATTCAGTGCTGGGATATCAATTTTTTTCATTCAGGGCTAATTTGAAATTTTATTTAATTGAGTTTCAATTTAACAAATTGAAAAACAATTTTCGGGTTCCGGATCCTACTCTCAGTAGGAGGTAAAAGGTAGAGAAAATTAATGAATTTTTTATCTAATAATAACGGTGATGTTTACATCTTTGAATTGTAACTTTTTGTTTATTTAATATTTTCTATAGTAGACTAGAAAAAAAATGTTATCTCTTGAAAAAAAAACTGTTGGTGATAACAAATTTGAACAAAAAAAAATTTTAGTTCCGGGATATCATTTTTTAATTTTTACATGGGGATAATTTTAAATGTTGTCTAATTGAGTTTCAATTTTTAATTAAAACCATTTTCGAGTCTCGCAACCTACGCTCAATAGGGGGTAAAAAGTAGACAAAATTCAGTCTCCAAGAGTAGGGAGATGCACCTGTAATTTTTTTCACATCACGTTTTGAATCCCCAGAACAAAGAAAAAAAGAAATTCAAGAATTGAAAACTCGAAAAAATTGTATTTCCGAACGAAAAGAGGTTGCTACTTCACTTTACACACGCAGGCCGCAAGTCCATAAAAAAATTATCTCCCGACGTCTAAAAATCACAATCCAAATTTTTCTACATCACGGCCTCGGGCTTCAAGAAAAATTCGACAGCATTTAGACTATACTCGAGTTTTGAAACTAACCCTTGGCAGCAGGCAAGCGGGGGGGGGGGTGATCAGAGACGGAAAAATTGTACCTCTCGACGCAGAGAAAAAATAAAAAACAAACGAAGAGAAAAAGAGTAGCGAAAGAGAGAGAAAAAAGGAACAAGTTTTTTTTGCCAACGTTAGCCGGCGGCGCCAAACGACTGGCTGTGTCGAAGGTCGGGAGAAGAAAATTTCATCGCCTCCTCCGTCGTCTCTCCCGTATAAATTGTTCAACCCCGCCCCTCCGCTCCTCACTTGTACGGATTAGCTAGGAAACTCAAGCCTCGTGTTTATCTTTTCCTCTTGCACTTCCTTTTTCTCTCCTTCTCGCGCACTCTTACCGAGAGGTAGAAAAAATAAAGTGGCTACAAAAATAGGCAGATTGCCACTTTAATTTTCTCACATTATAGTCCTGGATTCCAAAAAAAAAACACAAAATATATTAAAACAATTTTTAAGTCGAGACCTTGTCCTCAAAAGGGGATGAAAACTGGAAAAAAGTCTTTCCCGACGTGGAGAGGTTGTATCTTCATTTCCATATCGAAGCTTTGGGTTAGGAATCATATTTGGGATTTTACAATTTTTTCTAGTTTTCATCCCCTCTTGAGGATGGACTCCAGAACTCGAAAATTGTCACAATTTTATTTGGCTTTATTTGAGGGATTTAGAACTCGAAGTAGGAAAAAGGGCACTTGCAATCTCCTTATGAAGGGAGATGCCATTTTTGGATAAGGTTCTGAAAAACCCCAACCTCCGATCGAGCTGAAATTTTACGCAAACCTTCCTTTTAATATTTCAAGACAACCCCTAAAAAGGTTTTTGATGACTCGGAATAGTTTTCGAGATATTGAATTTCTAAGTTTTTGTTAAGGGTAAGGTTCCGATCCCCTCCCGCGCGATCGAGTTGAAATTTTGCACAAACCTTCTTTTTAATATTTTAAGAGAACACTTTTTTGAAAACCCAAAAAATATTAAGTTTTTGTTTACAAGCGCTGTCTATATCTATATCTGCTACATTTCCGTTCATACCTATATATGTTATGGCCCTCTCCGTTTTGTCCAAACAAACCCAAACGCTTAAGTGGTCTTAAAATATTAAAAGGGAACCCTGTGCAAAATTTCAGCTCGATCGGAGGTTGGGGCTTTTCGGAACCCTGCCGCCATTTTTATCCAGTTTTTACCGTCTCGAAGTTCCGCAACTCGAGAATGGTTCGAATTTCGTTTGCCCTTTTTTAGATATCCATGATCTGTAAATGTCGAAAAAGTGAAGCTGCAATTTACCTACATTGATATGTATATTTTTTTCCATATTACTTGTTATGAAGATTACCGAATCCCAAACATACAGTGGAGCTAGCTCATTATGGAAAATATTTAAGGGGGGAGATACCTTTAGACGAGGAAAAAAATGTATTGATTTTCATGATTTATTTAAAAAAACAGGTTTCTTCACCATTTTTTAAACTTAGGGTATGTTTTATTACTACTTTTAGCTATTACGTGGTATTTTTCTTTCAATTAATCTTCAAAAATATTGGAAGTATGGCACGGTCTTCTAAGCTGAATTTTCAAAACTGACGTGACGTATAGATAAAAAAGGAATCAACTGATTCTGATGAAATTTGGTATAAATGTTTCTAACCTTATTGTCTCAAAAATTATCCTAAATGTTTTGAAAATGAAAAAAAAGTATGTCTTAATTGCAATATGTAGCCCATTTTTTCGGGAAATTCAATCTTTTTGTTTCAAAGCGTACCATTTCACCGATTTCCAAAATTTCTCACTTTTTATTGGTTCGAATTCTGCGTATGAGTGTTAATGAAAGAAAAATCTTCGTCGGTTTTTTTTTCAGATTAATTTTTCCTCGCCTAAAAGTATCTCCCCCCTTAAGCTAGACTATGCCGCATTTGCCGAGGGTAAATCCTCCACCAGAGTCGGCGCCCTCTATATTATTTGGACTTATCATTATTTTATTCAACCACGTGATACGAGACGATTGTCTATTGGAGGGCCCATTGAAGGGTAGATTATCGTCAATCTTATTATTTCACCGTTATACGCCGATATGTGACGTATTGCTGTTTAGGTTTAGTATCTTTTGTTATGGCGTTGGAATGCAACGAAAAACCTTTTTTTTTCCTTTTTTTTCAATTCTTCATTCTTGTTCCAATCAATAATTTTTTCCATCCCTTAAGATCGTGAGTCTCTAACGCAGAAAAGAAAAACCGTTCGTATGATTTTTATGACCGAAAGCGACAAAAAACCCGGGAAGAAAAGAAAAATTAACGTTCGTTGCGTTCCAACGACGCAAACTTCATGATGTTGAAGTTTGCATCGTTGGAACGCACAAAAGGTAATTCTCCTTCATTTATAAAATATATTTATGGTCAATTTAGGCTATGAAAATCATTGGAACGTTTTTACGTATTTTTATTACAGATTTACGACCCGAAGTTGCCAAATAAAAATAAACATGGAAAAAAATATTTCCATTCCAATCATGCACACTTCTTCACCTTCTTTTGTTGCATTCCACATTCGCTCGATTTTATTACTCTTACAAGGGAAAATTCAATTGTATCGAACGATCAATCTCTATGTCTCTCTCTCCCTCTCTGCGACCATGTCGTTTTTCCTCCTTTCCGTCTCCCCTCTCTTACTTTCGTCCTCAAATTTCCTTCGGTCTTTCTGATAGGTACTCTTAGCTCCCCCTCCTGTGCTCCTTTCCCTTCATCTCTTCATTTCATGAACCCCCTCTCTTCCTCTACCCCTCTCTCATCCCTCTCTCGCTCCGATAGATTCTCAGCCTAGATGAGCGAGCGATTTCGAGTTGTGCAAGAAAACGTGATAACCGGGGTTTTTGCGCTGTAATATATAAAAACATATCTATATATATATATGAAAAAGAGTATACGAAGGTCCAGCGGATCTCTCGTGATCTTTTGCGATCAAAATGCTATAAATCAATTGGACGAAGAAAGAAGGAAGGAGGAAAAACGAAAAAAAGTAGCCAAAGAGAGAAAAAGGATGAACGAGTTTCATCGCGAACGATAGCCAGCGGCGCCAAACGACTGGCTGAGTGTCGGAGGTCGGGAGAAGAAAATTTCATCGCCTTCTCAGTCGTCCCTCCCGTATAAATTGTTCACAATCCCCCTCCACATACATTGTTCGCGCTTCTCCTCACTCGTACGGATTAGATGGAAAACCAAAGTGTGGTATTCGTCTTACCCTCATGCATTTCCTTTCTCTCTCTCTCTCTCTCTCTCTCTCTCTCTCTCTCTCTCTCTCTCTCTCTCTCTCTCTCTCTCTCGCTCTTCTTATATAGCTTCTCTGCGCTGTCTGGTTTTGTATTTAGGTTTAAGTTTTTGATTTTGTATTTTCCCTTATATATAGTTGCATGCGAAAGTATCCGGCCAAAAATAATTTTATGATGGAGTAACGTTGAAAAATTATATATAATTATTTGTTTGGAGAGGCCGGATAAAATCAGAGGGAAATAACACTTGCGTTGTTACAAATGAAATAGTAACGTTTATTAGATGATCGACAAATCATACATCGGTTAGATGGTGACGCGATTAAGACATCCGTCGGGTAAGAGTGGTGAAACAAAACTAACTTGAGAAAACGGAGGAGCAAAAGCATAAACAACTTAAGGATGTATGGCAGCTACTGCAGAGTCGTTACAGAACTGATTATGCAATTTGCAAAAATCGCATTTAAAGACTAAATAAAATAATTGTAGTATTCATTGAAGCTAAAAAGGAGATTTACCACAGCTCAAAGTAAAACATGCGGTACAGAAAGAAGAATTTTCAATTTTTAACTGCAAATTTAGTTGCTGATTTGATGTACGTTTTCCCTGACGTTGTCGTGGTTACGACATACGAGCTAAAGAAATACGAAAACGGTCCCATTTAACTCGCAATATCTCGCAAAATATATGGGCACATGTCGATTTTTTTTTAACGTATCATGCATATTACAGCGATACCGCGCAAAAGTTTTTTTTTACAAAAGAGTACTCCGGAAATACCTTTTTTGCCAATGTAAAGGGAATTTTGGACGTACAGTCCTATGTTCCCCGTGTTAAATGACCCAACTTTGAATTCGTTTATCTCAGCATTCACGTGGGCAAATTTTGTTTTTTTAATCTCAAAAAGTTCTCGATATTTTCCTTTACAATATCAGTAAGTTTCCATTCGAACAGTAGTAAATAACTTAGTTGCCATACATCCTTAAACAGCAACGGACGCTTAGCGACGGTGTCTCAGGTGTCTTTATTTCGGTGTTTAGGTGAATCTGCTCGTTATAGGAATCGCGGGGCGTGTATCCACGGAGAATTTCAACACTATTCATAGTTATTTATAACCCAGATAACAATTTTCGTTTCTTTTATAACTATCCAGCCAAGTACGAATTACGCACTATAAACAAAGAAAAAATATAGTAAATCAAGAAAAAAAATTGAAAACGATAATAAATGTAAGATTTTCATCAATCCTACTTGGTAAACATGCCCTTCGAAGCTATCACGGCAGCACATCGGTGAGGCATCGGTTCATTAAGTTTGATGATTCTATCTTGAGAGATATTTTTCCGCTCTTCTTGAACTTTTCCCCATGTTCTATGGGATTCAAGTCCGGAGATTGACTCGGCCACTCTAAGACTCGAATATTTTTCTTGCTAAAAACCTGCTGAAGGAGCTGTGATCGATGTTTTGGATCATTATCTTGCTGAAGAATCCATCCTCGTGGCATATTCTGACGAGCATAAGGCAGCATTTCTTTTAATATAATATCTCCATACATAGCAGAGTTCATAGTGCCTTCAATTTTAAAGATTGGACCAACGCCTTTCCAAGAGAATATACCCCATAGCATAATGCTACCTCCAATGTGTTTCACAGTTGGTGTTTGAAATCGCGAATCATCTCCAGTTCCTTTTGGTCGTCGAACGTACCTTCTCCCATCATTTCCAAACAAATTAATTTTAGTTTCGTCTGAGAACAGCACTTTTTTCCAATCTTCAACAGTCCAGCTCTGGTACTTTTTCGCGGATTCTAATCTAGCCTTCTTATTTTTTTTACTGATGAGTGGTTTTTTAACTCCAACACGTCCAAAAAGTCCCACTTCTGTCAGTGTACGTGAAACAGTACTTTGGCTAATGTCAGCCAAATTTTCTACGCGTAATTCACGTGCGATGATTGTAGCACTCTTTTTTACGTCTGCGACAGCCTTTCTTTTGATCACTTTATCGTCACGATTAGTTGTTTTCCTAGATCTCCCAGGACAGTATTTATCTTTTAGAGTACATGTAGTCTTGAATTTATTTATTATATCGTTAACAGTCGATTTTCCAATCGCCAAAATTTTAGCTATTTCACGTGAAACTTTTTCTTCGTTCTTTCTTTGGGCTTTTCTGAAAGGAAAAGTGTATGCCAATGATTCATAGACCATTCCGGAGCTATGTACATGAAGTTTGCATCGTTGCTATCCAACGGTTTCATTTTTTTTTTCGATTTTGTTTGGCTGGTCCCGGTGGCCGTAAATATTTTTTATTCATTTTACCATATTTTTTAGCAACTAGAGCCGAACTGACCAAGAAAAAATAGGAAATTACAAAATCGAAAAAAAAAAATGAAACCGTTGGATAGCAACGATGCAAACTTCATGTACATTCCGGAGCTCAAGGAAGCAATTGGACGCACCATGAATGAAATTAGTGCGCAATTATTCCAAAATGTTATTGAAAATTTCGTCAAAAGAGTGAACGTTTGCAAACAGGAACGAGGCGGCCATTTATCGGATATTGTGTTCCACACATAACCTCCATGTTTGTATCTTATATTAATATAAAAATATTCGTACTTTTTAAATAAATAATACGTTTTATTATTAAATAAAAATGTCAGATCATTTTGATACACCCTTTGCTATTGGTTATTTTTATTTCTTTTTAGTTATTCTTTTCACTATTTTTGATAATACCCTATACGTATCCTATTGTCTAAAGATTCTTACCAAGGCATAAATTAAACTATTAATCAAATCTCTGTTTCTCTATCTCCGTCTCTTTCTCGCGGCTGTGACGTCACGCCGAGGGCACCGCGCTATTCAAAAGTCATGCTTTCCGCGTCACCCCTGACACTTTTTATTACTCCCATTTCTTCGTGATTTACTGTTTGCTCTCTCGAAAAATGTCTCGTGCGGTTTTCCTTCTCTGTTTGCATTTTTCTTGCGCTCTCCTTTTCTCTCAGGGGCGTACAAGTCGGAAAAAAAAGATGGATGGAGGGCTAGATACGTTCATACGTGGATAGGGAATATCCTCGCATGTACGTGCCGTGTCCTTTGGCCGAATTTACGAAGCGAAATTCGTGAGTGCAATACGCGAGGAGAATATTTGCACACTGCAAATTTCAATTTCCGCGACATTATTATTCTCGTTTCAGAACTCGTCGCGTCTTGGCCTTCTTACATGTGAGTGAATTTATTGCAACTTCCTGCCCCGGGGATACGATTGTGTTCGTGTGTGGGCGCGTATACTCATAAGCCAAGTGTACGGTGGTGACGATCTCTCAAACCCAAGCAAGCTTGTTTTGAACTAACGAGGAACATCCCTCAGGTGACACCCTTCGATTTTGTTGAAATTTGGATATGTTACAAAGCACCGAAAAATAAGCGATACGTATTTTTTTCGGCGGAAAAACGGGTTCAAGGGGTGAAACCACCCCTCGAAAAAAGGCATCTCTAGGGGTAGTATAGCAGTTTCACACACAAGGAGTCCACCGATTTTAATGAAACAAAAACAAAAATTCTTCTAATCTGACGCAATGAAAAATCCGCTATAGTGGCATTGTAAAAAAAATTAAGGGGTGAACCACCCCTATATTAAGGGGTGGTTGCACCCCTTAAAACCCTTTACCGCCGATAAAAAAAATACATATCGCTTACCTTTCGGTGCTTTATAACATATCCAAATTTCAACAAAATTGAAGGGTGTCACCTGAGGGATGTTTCTTGTAAGACTCGGATGGGTGACCGCTCCATCGAGTCGTGGCATGTACGCCGAATATCGAGAGAAAGAGAAAGAGGGGGAAGGGAGAGGGAGGTCGAAGAAAAGGGATGGGATCGTGAAATTCCGCAACGGCGTACAAAAGAACTTCTAAAAAGCAACAATAATGGAAACATATTCATGCAACATTCTTTAATAATAAAAATGACAATAAAAATAATAAGAGAAAACGGTCTGTACATAAATAAAGGCGAATGGACGGGAGGAGAGAGACAGAGGGAGGCGAATAGGATTAAGTAGAATAAGTAGAATAAAGAAAATGTAGACAGACAAGGCAGAAGGAAGGAAGGAGAGATGCGAACGGAAACCCTTTGTAACCCTTCGGGGATCAAATAAAGAATACAGACCATAAAAATAAGTATATAAAAATAAAAATAATAATATAGATAATTATACAACTGAAAATACTCAGGGAGTTTCTGAGCACCATGTGGTCCTTGAAAAAGTTACCCATGCAAAACGTAGCCTGTGAAGCTGTACAACTGATACTGAGTTTGATGACATTGAATCTTTGAATATATAAAACTGAAAATAATAATAACAAGGGCGCACGGAAGAATATGAAAAAAAAAAATTATGAGAGAAACATATTTATACAAGGTTTTATAATAATAAAAATAATAAAAATGATAATTTTTTACATTTTTAATCATTTTCAATTAAAGTATACATTTCAAAATGATAATTGTTTTTGATATTTTTTCATTTATTATTGTAGATAATACTATAATTATTATCAATATGATTAATACGAATATAGATTGTAAATTTATTTTTATTCCAAATGTCTTGCGATTGCTATGACATTAACCAGCTTAGTGTTCAGTACATTTTTTACATTTTTGCATTCTGCATAAAAAGATATGAAAGGCTATAGCTACTAGCACTGTATCACGTTAAGTTTCCCTAAAAGTACTCGCCCGTCCATTGCAGGCCTACGACTACTAGTTTAGATATATTTCATAAACTAATTCGCGTAGTTTTCAGGCTGCTGCTCCGAGTCCCCTGAATGCCATTGTGTATTCTCCCAATTCTTTGACGAATAATATGAATATACTAGATATAATTACTCTGTATATAATTATAAAAATATATAATTACTCTTACATATTTATTATTATCGTAATTATATATTATCATAGTTGTCTTTAAAATGTTCTTTCCTACGCCTTGATTATTATTAATAATTATTATTAATATCATTAGTAATAACACCAAACAGTATAATAAAATTATTGATTTATTATTTGAATATACATTAGCATAATTAATAAATAATAAGTGTACTTCTCGGAGCAATAAAATCTGATAATAATGATAATATTAATAAAACAGATGCGTGATATAAACCTACCTGAAAAGTATAATTAAAAATAAAAATCACGTCTCTTTGAAATCACTGAGGCTCCTCCTCCACCTAGACAATACGCGTGTGCACCAACGAATGACGTCCTCACGGTATAAGTTTTACATAAAGCATTGTTCCGAACACGGCACGGTTAGGGAACAAGTTGCGTGGAAAGGTAAAAATGGGACACCCTGTACATACGGTTCGCCTACAATGTACCTTTGCCAGTTTTATTTTAGTTTCATTCGCGCAACGCGTACGTAAACACGCAACGACGAGTCAAAGGTCGACGGGAGTATAATTATTGTCTCGTCGACAAGCGGTGGAAAAAAGATCTCACGAGGGAAGTGGAGGGAGAATAAAAAAGATGATTTTTGTGTCATACGAAGTGGCGGAAAAAAAGGTCTTGCGGGAGAAACAAGAATGAACAATGTAAAATTCCCCCGTAATACGAAAATAGGTGTCTATAATTATGGAGAGTCGCGCGCGAGTCCCGCGAGAATCACCGTATGTATTTTCGTCGTTCGACCGAGACCCGCACTGCATTCCTCCTTGCTCACTCGTCGAGTCTCGAGACACGCATTTGGTCGTGAGTGAGCAATGGTGCGAAAAACACGCGGTAGGGGAATAAAAATCTCTCTCTCTCTCTCTCTCTCTCTCTCTCTCTCTCTCTTCTCTCTCTCTCTCTCGCACACTCACACACGCACACTTTCTATCCTCCGTATGCGGCCAAAGTTAATTAAGGGGCTATACCAGTGTGAAGGCTGAAGATTTGGGTGGTTTTCGGGAATTTTTCGGAAGAAAAGTACTCAATTAAATGTTTCGGAAAATTAAGAATATATTTGGCTATATTTGCCCTATATTACATAATTTTTTCATAGAAAAATATTGAGATCCAAGCGACTTATGCGCTGCCTCCGGAGGCGCTAAAAAAAAAGTTCCTCCACTGCTGACATGATTCCGGCCGATTGAGTAGCTGAAACCGAAAGAGGAAAAAATGTCGTTCAACCGGATGGTATTTCCTGTACAATGACGTAGGATTTTCGAAAAATATCAAAATCTAACAAAATGGCGTAGTTATGAAAAAAAGTATGTTTTCTTGCCTATAAAATGGTCGGTTTTTTCAATGCCAAATCGTCAATTTTCATCCAACCAAAAATATCCTACGTCATTGTAGAGTAAATATACTCAAGAGTACTCAGTTCAAATTTCAAGTCAATCGGATCGGCTCTTTGAGTTACAATGTCAGCAAATTTGAAAAATCTCATTTCGAGAATAACGCGTATAAAGATTTAACTATCGATTTTTGCAAGATGAAATGATTAGAGATACGGCCTTAAAATTTTTACAGGATGTTCTTGAAAGTATAAACTCTCGAAAAAGGCAAAAAAATCGATTTTTTGAAAGTATCACACTGGTATAGCCCCTTACAATGCGCATGTCAATCCCGGCCAAAAAAAGACAAAAGGGGAGCAAAACAAAACATTCAGGGGGTCGTCCAATGTGTCAGATCAAAAGAAGAGAAAACGGCCTTGCATGACTTCTTTAAAGAAGAGGATGGTGTACTCTATGGTCCAGGCATAGCAGATTGATGGTGAGACCATTTTTTTTATTATGTATTATATACAACAACTTTCAAACGCGTTTTTCTCAAAACACGATTTTTTCAAACTGCTGCCATGATATCTGAAAACTATTTTATTGATTCTGCTCAAATTTATACAGCATCTTTAAGTACATATATAATTACAAGTTGAACTAAAATAATTAAGATTGCTTCGTTAGTTTTCTTTTTTATCAGCTATATAGACCCAAAAAAAAAACGAAAAATTGAATTTTTTTCTAAAGCGTTAAGAAAAATAATTTTTTGGAATTCTAACTTTTTTTAATTCCATGTAGAGCCTCAAGTCTCACGATTAAGATTGCGTTTGGTTTTTTTATTTCAGATAAGCAGAACGGCCAGAATCATGGCAGCAGTGGAGCACCTCTTTTTATATATGTGTTCCTGTTGGGCGGTGTATCTCCGATTATATTCTATATAATGACTTCAAAAAATTCACAAAGTTTCTTTAAATGTTAATAAAAATGATATACAATTTATAAATTATTTTATTTTAATGATTTGTCAAAAAAAAATTCCCCAAAAAAGCATTAAAAAACGGCCCTCACATTAGACGGGCCCGTTAAGGAATACTTATGATCCTGGAAATGAGCCTGGAGATAACCGACGTGGAAGGAGAAACCCGTTTCGTCAAATTGTCACGAGAATGTTAAAAGCATCGTAACATTAAAATGGAGAGCGCGTGAGAAGAATTTCCTAAACAAAAAGGAAATAAAAGAATAGGGTAATACTACAGTCGGGCTGTCAAGGCCAATTTTTTAAATTCAAAATTAAATTACGGGAAAACTATTGACCGCATGAATTCGCTGCCGTGGAACAATTTGTAGCTTGAACCCTCACCTACATTTATGTCTGCAACGCCAAACTCGTATCTCTTTATTTTCGGTCAATAGCTTTCCCAGAATTTCATTTTGAATTTTCAACCCCCAAGAGGGATTGGAAAAAGCAAAATTCAAGGGTGGTGGTCAATAGAAACGAAAATATAGATAAAATTATTCTCTACATTTCGTACGTTCAAACCATTTCCGAAAAATCGATTGTTTTCGAGTTATTCAATAAACAATTTTTTTTGACACTTCAACAATTTTTTTGAGAGTGAAGATATTATTGGACAGGGCTGATTAAATACTCGATCAACGCGTCTTTCCAAGGACTACAACGTTCCCATTTGAACAAAAATTGTATGGGTTTTGCCCAAAGAGTTATTGAATTAAAACTGATTTTTCAAAATTTCACCCCACTTTATCACCCCCAAAATGAACTTCCACGACTTCGGCGCTGTGGACAAAAAAAAAGTCCGGATTTTTCTGAACATTTATTCCCCCGGCGCCGATTTCGTGGGGGTTGTAGTTTGGCATTAATCCACCCCATCCCCTAAAAAAAACCCTTCACCCCGATTTTTAGGCAAACTTGGATTTAGCACCCGCGGCACCTACAAAATCACCTGTCAAAAAAACTAGCCTCCTTCAAAATCGTTGGAATGCAACGAAAATGCATATTCATATTTTCATTTTTACATTTTTAATATGATACGAAATCTTTTTTTGCAAATTTTAGTTGCAGACCTCCCAATAAGCGTCTTGAAAAATGGTTGAGGGATTTTGGTAGTTAAAATCTGCTAAAGGCAATGCGGGAAAGTATTACCACTCATATAGATCTCAATTAGTTACTGAGTTCCAATAACGCCTTTGGAACCCTTTCCTATCACTCCCTACCCCCACTTCGCTAATCTAACCTAACTTCCGTTCCGTCCACGGCCGTTTTAAGCTACACTATAGCGCATTTGTCGAGGGCACGGGGAAACAGGAAAACCCATACCGGTACCGGTTTTCTTCTCATTTTCTTCTCATACGGGTTTTCTTCTCATTCGCTGGTGCACAGACCTTAAGATTGTTATGGGGTTAAGTCAACATGTTACCACCGAGCTGAATTTTTTTCTGGACCTTTATAACCTCTTTGCTGATCATCCTGTGCAGTTTGAATACGATCCACAGTACCGTTTTTTTAAGAAAAAAATCGGCAACTCGCCGTATTTCGTGGGCTAATTACATTACGCTTATGGAAAACTCCCGATCATTTTTCAGTACATTATTAACCCTCATCAGATAAGGGTGTTTTCGACCGCCGTTAAGGATAATGGTGGGTCACTCGTGCTTTCCGATAATTTTGCAATACTTAAAGTGCTGCAAAAAATCTGGAAAAATTCATGGACCTTGTTGAGACCCTTTACTCGATAATTATAATTTATCCGACCAGAAAAAAATTAATTTTTAATAACAATTTCATGCAAAATCCGGAGGCATGCAAGCATTTTTCAGGGTATTGTTCAAGTCACGAGTGACCCACCTTTATCTGATGAGGGTTAATATCTGCTAAGTGAATGTTACCACGGAGCTGAAAAAATAGGTACGGTTCGACTAATTATCAGACTAACCCTTGGTACCGTGAAAATGAGGATTCACAGTACCGTTATGAAATTATTAATGTTTTTGATAGCGAATTTGTGCGAAAATCAAGCACACAAAATATTAGACTGTGCAATCATGGCAACGTCGTAGACGGCACAAATGCTACCTATCTTATCCGTATTCGGTAATTATGTCCGGGAACCTCAAACTACTCGGTCAGGATAATTAACAACGAATATTATTGGTACTTATTCTCTTAATTCGTAATGATTACTGAATATTAATTTGATAACAATGTTCAGAAATGATACATTTCTAGACATTTCTAGGCAAAGACAAAACAACGCGGATTTTTTTATACATACCTTTTTTTTAGAATATCGGAAAATTATGTAAGTTTTTGATTTCTTCGAGATTATAGACAGCTTTAGTACACACTTGTTCTTTCCAGCGGAATTTTTTTTACTCGGACCGATATTAATTTTTGACAGCTCCTTGTGTCGATATTGAGGTTACGAACGGGGCGCATATGGCTCTAACTTCGCGACACTTCTGTCAACCTGGGCATTATGAAATACCACGATTTACGACGTTGCCAATTCTTTTCGCGTTAATTGAGCGAGAAAAGGTTATAGAAAATAATTATACAAAGTAATGAAAACACTTAATGTAATCACCAAATGTTCAAAAATGCATATTTTTACAAATCGATGTAGAAAAATAGTTCGAAAACGCACGTTTAATATGACGATTATTTGAAAGCCAACAGTTGGTAACAGTCGAACGGTTCCGTGCATAAGCATAGGGCGCTCCCGTCGTACTTCACCGCCGACGACTAAACCCCATAACAACCTTAACTCAAGTTTCTACGCCAAGGGATCAGGAGTATTGGCCTCCCGCTCGCTATTTGACGCGCCAGCCGGTGCACGGCTAAGCGTCCACCGCTCCGAGTATTCGCCGCGCATAATGCTGCTGAAATTTGGGCAAGTGAAAAAAAAAATTTCATTGCACTCCAGCGATACAAACTTCAGTTCCATGAAAATTCTTTTTAATTTCTCATTTTCATTGCTGCCCAAAATATTTTTTTGCCGATTTACTTCAGGTCGCTAAAAAAAATCCTAAAAAATGTTTTCGTAATTTCCGTAGCTTGAAATCTGCTAAGGGAATTTATAAAGTTAAAAAAAAATCACTTTCGTTGCATTCCAAAGAAACCCAAATTTCAACGTCGATTGAAATCGTCGGTTATTTCGACCCGGGCAAGTTCTAAATAAAATGCTCGCTTTTCCGAAATTTTAAATTTCCAATATCATTTTACAACAATCAGATTAGTGGAGATAGACTATTTCACTCGCATGCATATCCCGGCTACCTGTGCATATTCATTAGAATCGCGCGCGGATGAATTTAGATAGCCATTGTACTCCCATTATACTTGCACACTCTACGCGTTGGGGTTCTAAGTGAGATTGAGTTTTTTTTTCTTTCTCGACATACTTCCGTGGATCAACGAACGGTAACGAGATACGAAACCCATTGAGCGCGAAATATTTGCAAAGCGATTTATTTGCAAATAGATTCGCCGAGCTGGCTCAATTATTTCTCGAGGGTCGAATGTTTCGTTTTTCCGTATTTTTTCCTCTTCTTTTTATGGAACGAAAAACGAATACCCTGGAACCAATTTTCCAGTGACGATTCAATTAGTATTCGTGGCAATTCTCAGATGTCTACTTTCGCAAGTGCTTCGCATTGGGACTGGTACGTCGCGATTTTTTTCTGTTAACGGGAGGTGCATTATCGGCGAGAAAAACAGGTAAACTTCGGGAATTTTTATCTTAAAAACTAACGTTTCGATTGGATCCGGGTTTTTTTTTATTGGAAAACATGTACATTGAGGTATGTTTAGGAATTTTTAAAAATAAATTCGTTGACTGGACGCGATTCAAACGCGATTATCTCGAAACATAGTTTTCAAAGTCGGTGCCAGATGTATCTCGAAAACGGCTTGTCCGATTTTGTCCAAATTTGGATACAATATTCTTCGATAGTTTTTCTCGTTCGCCACGTAGGATTGTTTTTGAAATTTTCATTTTTGACGGAATTGCGACCGTTTTGATTTAACATTCGTTTTTCGTTCGCAATTTCCGACGATTTTCGATTGCATACACATTGCATAAAAAAGCAATGGTTCAATCAAATGAAAAACCCCTACGTGGCGAACGAGAAAAACTATCGAAGAATATTGTATCCAAATTTGGACAAAATCGGACAAGCCGTTTTCGAGATACATCTGGCACCGACTTTGAAAATTATGTTTCGAGATAATCGCGTTTGAATCGCTTCCAGTCTACGAATTTATTTTTAAAAATTCCTAAACATACCTCAATGTACATATTTTCCAATAAAAAAACCCCGGATCCAATCGAAACATTAGTTTTTGAGATAAAAATTCCCGAAGTTTACCTGTTTTTCTCGCCGTTCACTCAAATACCTCCCCTTAAATAAATATTACCTTTGACGAAAACGTTATTATGATTATTTTTGTATTCACTGCTCTTATCATATACCGCTGTCATTATTATTTCAATTGTGATTGATATTTTTCTATTATTGTTATTGTTGTGATTTACATTATGTTATAATTATAAATATTAACTATAACAACAATAACAACTGTTAACTATAATAACAATAATAACTGTTAACTATAATCACAATAAAAACTATTATTATGTAATGGTTATTAATGTTGTCAATATTAATTATTACAAAATATATAAAAATAATAATAATAATAATTATTATTATTGTAACAAATATAACGATACAACAACTATGACTATAATAACTATTATTATGTAATAGTTATTACTGTTATTAATATTGATAATTATATAATATATCATAATAATTATAACTATTAATATTATGTTCGTTATTATTTTATAATCACTTATAGTTATTTACATTCTTTTAATTAAAAAAATTATCATTAGTCTTGTATTTACAGTTACTATCATTACCACAGTTATGTCTGTTCTGATTCAATATTATGCAATTAAAAAATGCATGCAAAATGAGATATGAAGAAAAAAAATACAATGCTATTGAAGTAATTCGATTCGCACATCTCTCACACTGCGTACTCTAACGGGCCTTGCGTATCCCAACGAGATTATTTATTTGTTCTCTCCTCTCACGGCATGGTCCGTTTGCCATCCCACATAGCTAATAACACGTCGCGGACCACTTTTCGCAATGTTCCGCGAGACCCACGTGTACACGTGGACACGTAGGCGAAGGAGCACGAGATCTCGGTATCACTCGCCTCGTTCTCTCGGAACAAAGTGATACTCGAGGGGTAAGTATGACCGTACGGGGTGTTGAATATCGCCGTATGAAACGAAATATTCAGGCGCCGGTAACGTGAGACAATCGTGTAAAAAAAAGAAGAGTTGGACGCGCACGCGAGGTGAATTGTGAAGAGTTAGAAATAACCCGCGACGCAAGAGAAGAGGGGGTGATTGATTGATGTGTTTGTGATGCCCAAGCTAAAGGACAAACTTATTACATAAACGTTGATATATATATATATATATATATATATATATATATATATATATATATATATGTATATATGTATATATATGTATATATATATAGCTGTAAATATTACGTGCAATTTTTTCGGAATAGTAATTATGTGCATATAAATAAAAGGAAGAATAAAATAGAATGAAAATCAGCTAACTGAAGAGGGATTAACGGATTATCCGAATTAATTAAACGAGTGGACGCACAGTGGTGCACCGCGTCAATGTTCTCCCCGAGCAAAATCCCGTGCAGAAATTGTCGCAGGGATCCAATTGGATCCAATTGGATTCATGACGTTAAAGTTTGCATCGTTGGAATGCAACGATTTTTTTGTTCATTTTTCATTTTATTATTTTTACGCTCTTCCAAAGTCTTCTTTTTCTGCACATTAAGGGCGTAAATCTTTAATAAAAAATACGCGGAAACGTTTGTTTGGGTGATTTTCACAGCCAAAAATAATTCAAACGAATAAAAAGAATTAATTTTCGTTGCATTCCAATGATGCAAAATTCAACATCATTTGTATTATCGCAATAGTCTCTGATTTCTGATAGAGATTCAATGAGTCATCGCATTGGATCCCTGTATTAAAACGTCACGCTCGTACATTGGATTCTAAATGGCATTCCCCATTGGAATCCAATGTGCGAATCCAATTTGAATCCTAAAGGATTCCCATATTATCGAAGAGAATCCGATACGATTCTTGATGGATCACATCGCATTCTGTACGTTCCATTGTCCAAACAATATATACAGATATACAAAATGAGTGGATTTTCAAAAGTATAAAACTTGTCTAAAAAAAGTACAAATCGCTTTAAAAGGATATCTTTTGAATCGATTTGAATCACATCACTGAGAATCCACTGTAATTATCGTTAGTTATTTATTTTATTGGAATTAGACATAACATCACCACAAACTTACACAATGTCGGACATTTGGTTCATGTTTGTCGCGAGAATGAATTTTTCGGTCACGTCGCACTAAGCCTTGCGAAGGTCGTCGTAAATAACACGTTTTCCATACGGTTCAAAAACCCGTGTGATTTATAGCTTTACACGTGATCATATCAACAGGAAAAAAGCATCAGAAATGGAGTCAAATAATGATAGAAGGTTATAAAGCTGTTTTTTTTATCGTGTATCTACTAAAGAACTTTAGCTTTAGCTTTGAAAGGCCTAAACGGTACTTTCAAGAGGAACATGTCAGCAGGATCGACCAGGGCCAATACTTGGATGGGTGACGGCTTAGCCGGGGCCAGGCTTGGGCATTTTCAACTGCAACTGACAGTCAGTGAAAATACCTGTATCGATAGGGTTTTCCTACAGTTGCCCTGTGCCCTCGTGCAAATACGACGCAGCAGTAAAAAAAAAGATGCCGCTAAAGTCATGAGGTTGAAGTTTGCATCGTTGGAATGCAACGAAAATTAATACTTCTGAATTCTTTTAATTTCTTTTGGCGGATTATGCCCCAAAAAATCATCAAACCATTTATTTACAGATTACAATATAAATCTGTGAAAAAAAAGGATTTCCAATAACAATAAATGCATGAAAAATAATATATAAAAAAATAAGTTTCGTGGCGTTCCAACGATGCAAACTTCAATATCATCTAAAGTCTGCATCGTTGGAATGAAAAAAAAATGATTTATTTTCGTTTCACAAATTGCCTTCAGCAGATTCAAACTATGAAGATTACGAAAACATTTTTTAGGATTCTTATTCAGCGATCTGCAACAAATCGGCACAAAATTATTCTGGATAGTAACAAAAATAAGAAATAAAAAAAAAATCGTCGCATTCCAACGATGCCACCTTCAACCCCATGGAATGAGTGGCGGCGCTGCGGCCAGCGCATCGGCAGAAAGTTTGAGCTGTCATGTGAACAAGAAAATAAAATATACACGCACCCTTACGAAAAACGAAAGCTGGAAAAAATGACTTCAGCTAACTGAATCCGTTTTCGGCCAATCTCATCGCATTGTATACTGAAAAAATTGAATATTCGGTTATTTTGAGAATTATTCATTCCATCGAACTAGCGAATATTCGGAATAATAAAATATCTTGGTTTTTCATCTCAATATTTCCTTGGTCACCTCTTAATTAACAATTCCATTAATCTATAAGCAACTTTTTCTCTGCTTACAATATTAGATGTAATTCAGTATTGATATTAAAGAAATGCGGGGGGGGAGGGGGTAGGAAAAATTATAGTACGATTCGAGGTCCGAGAATGTAGACAATCTAATGCATACTTCGAGTGCTGCGCCATAAACAAAAAAACAATTTGTCAATGCAAGGCACGTGCGATGGGTCGAAGATGCGCAATCGCGATTGACCCGAATCGCCAGCTCTCTTTCTCCTTTTCTCTCTCTCTCTCTCTGTTTCTCTCTCTCTCTCTCTCTCTCTCTCTCTCTCTCTCTCTCTCTCTCTCTCTTGCCCTCTGACTATGTCTGCTTCTCTCCCTTGCTGTTCGCCGTGTGCGCGCGCAGTAAACATTTCGAAACGTTCTCGCGGACAATAGAGGAATAATAATGGTAATGATAATAATAAAGACGATATAACTAACGATAAAGATAACAGCAAATTTTATTGCGTTCACTTGTTGTATGCGAACGAATTTTTTTCAAGTGCCTCGTTCGCTATATAATAATGTACAGTATAATGGTATCCAATGTATTGATAATAAATATGCTAAAATATCGTATATAGTATTATACGGATGCTGAGTGTATGACCTGCTGAATATGGTGTATCATATAGCCATATGTATAGTATTACACACACAGTGTACGCGTGTACATAGAATATGATATGGTCTTGTAGTACCAATCGTTCGAATGGAACAATTTATTTATTTTTTTATTTTTTTTCCTTAGGTAACACGCTTGTCGCCTTTGTTACCTATCTTTCCCATCATTATGACCGTTCTTTCCTCTACTGTTTACTCCTTTTTTTCTCCATCTTTCTCCCTGTCCCCCCTTTTGCGGCCGCAGCCGACTTACACCTCTGTATTATATGCATCATGACATTTCTGTCATGGGTATAGGGAAACTGCGGAAAACCTATACCAAATACAGCCGGTCATCGAGTTCGCCCCCCAGTCGTGGAACTATGTACATGAAGTTTGCATCGTTGCTATCCAACGGTTTCATTTTTTTTTTCGATTTTGTTTGGTTGGTCCCGGTGACCGTAAATGTTTTTTATTCATTTTACCATATTTTTTTAGCAACTAGAGCCGAATTGACCAAGAAAAAATAGGAAATTACAAAATCGAAAAAAAAAATGAAACCGTTGGATAGCAACGATGCAAACTTCATGTACATCGTGGAACTAGTCTTATTTCGCCGCAAAATGCCGAAGAAAAACATTTCACGACGAAATGTACGCGACTGGGATTCGAACCCGGGAACTCCCGGTCCGCTGGTTTAGTGGCGAGCACGCTAACCACTAGACCATCGCACCGGTTTGGAACAATTTATTTAATTCTCGTTACCACCCTAAAAATGTTTGGAAATTTAGTTTGTGGAACTTGGAAAAAATCGTGGGAAGGATTAGAGTGTTTCTCGTAGCCGGAAATTGCCAATTTTCGTTACGTGTCAACGATGCAAACTTCAACATTATACATATGATATACGGATACTTGTTTGCGATGTTGATTATTTTTACCATCCTACATCTATGCAGACATATATTCACAATGTTTTGTATGGTATTGAAGTTTGCATCGCTGGAATGCAACCCAAACTCATATTCGTATTTTTATTATGATACAAAAACATTTTTTGCAAATTTCAATTGCAGATCTCCCAATAAGCATCTTTAAAAATGGTTGAGGGAGTTTGGTAACTAAAATCTGCTAAAAGAAATTCGAGAAAGTCAAGAAAATTAATTTTCATTGCACTCCAATGATGCAAACTTCAATCTCAATGTTCTAACGTATTACCCTTGGCTGTTGAACCCTTTCCTATCACTCCCTACCCGCACTTCACTAATCTAACCTAACGTTCCGTCGCGTCCACAGCCATCACAGCGCAACGTTTGATGCCAGAAAGATGGGAAAATGAAGTGGCTAGCGATGGACAATACTTTGAGTAATCAATTTGTTACCATTTTTGCACAATAAAGGTCCAAGTTGCACCAAAAAAGGATTTAAAACTTACATGTACCCCCAATATATACTATATATACCACTAACGCCATCTGCCATCTTCATTCTGAAGCGCAAGTACTATTGCGCAATCCCAAGTTTTCGGTATCCGGACCGTTCGCCATTTGGGCCCATCGCTATTTTAACTGATCGACTTTTTGGTCCTTCGCTTTAGTGAATTCGAAATTGTAAACTGTCGTGATATTTGCAAATCGACGATTTGACGTCTTGAATTGTTTGGTGTGTATAGACAGGCGAATCCATATTATATCTCTCATTATTTTGTTAAATATACCCGTGCGGAAATTGAGTTGGGGCTGTGATCGGGCCCCAATAATATTCCCCTAACTTTATTCGGGCCCTAATCTGGAAGCTAAATGAGGGCCGTTAGCGGCCGGTCACACTTTGTCAACAAGGGCCCTTAAAGGCTCAACGACCGGGGCCTTATAAGTTGCCTCAATGGCGCCTCATCAAAACCATTTTAGCGCCCTGAAAATGCCTCAACGGCGCCTCATCATAACCATTTCAGCGCCATAAAATATCCGTATCAGTGGATATACGTGTATGTTAAATGCGTCAGGGTATATCTGTATTTGTTTTTATGTAATTGTTCATGTGCATAGGTGTGGGCGTGAGTACATGTGTATGTATGTGTGCGCACGTAGAAATGTGATTGCGTATTTGCATGTGAGCCTTTATGACAAACTGTCGTGACAAAATTAATACAAAAAATAATCCATTCTAAGGAATGGATGTGTAGTAGAAATAAAAAAAAATATATGGGTCTGCTGAATCACTAGAATCTATTTCCATTGAGGGAAAGATCTGGAAAACAAAGACCAATTTATTTACTTATCCTACACAGTCAGATAAAGTTTATGAATGGGAAATATCAGCGAAGTCTTCAGAAGAAATAATTTTCCCTATGATGAGTATTGAGCGGAAATTAGTTGCTATAAAAATGTCGAGAAAATCGGTTGGGACTGTGCACACTTATGCGCTAGCATTACTCCATGTATGAGTGAAACCATGAGTAATTGTTTGTATCTATGTAAAAGGTTTCTTTAATTTGATAAATAAATACTGTCTGATGTTTGTCTGCATATTTGTGTTCATCGTTGATTTTTTATTTGCTAATGCCCTTACGCTTTTTCCCAATTTGCGTTCGATAATATTATTCGATCGATGTATATAATCGATTTGAATAATTGAAATACCATCAACCATGTAGCCTAAGCTATTTATACTGGTTGATCGCTATAATAGTCAGATCTGGGCCTATTGTGGAGATCTCTACTTGTTTATCCCTATACTGGCCAAGTCTGGGCCTATTGTGGAAATCCCTACAGGTTTATCCCTATAATGGCCAAGTTGGGTCCTTTTGTGGAAATCCCTACAGGTTTATCCCCATAATGGCCAAGTCGGGGCCTATTGTGGACATCCTTACAAGTTTATCCCGATAATGGCCAAGTCTGGGCCCATTGTGGAAATCCCTACTAGGGAAAGCACTAGGAAAGCCCTGAAAGGCCCTTATTTTTATTAGGGATGCCCTATCAGTTTTCCGCACGGGATATCTAATATTTGTTTTCGCTATAAATCACCTTCGAGATTTTTGTATTCACAATTTTGATGAACTATTTTACAGACTATCGTAAGATTGATCTATCTATATTGGAACGTTCGTCATTACTGAATTTGAAATTTCGGTCCTTCTGAATATTGATCGTTCGAATTTCCGATCTCCACCCAAGCGTGTGTTTCTCTGCGGGTAATGTACGTATTGTAACTTCGGCCTTACATACATTGTAACGACAGATATGGATCGACATAGCATTCGTTCGAATCTCGGACGTAAGCAAATTGCAAGAACCTCCAACTTTTGTCGTTGCATACAAATTGACCGGCTCGATTCGCCCGGATACGAGCACAGCTGACGGCATGCGGCGTTGCAAAATCTACGCCATCTCTCCAGGTATGGCAGACGCGGCTAGCGAACGCGAAAATTAGTCGATTCAATCGATAATATCTGCTCGAAATGTCTCGTAACCTATATATTTTATGGAACATACGCGACCGCGACAGTTTTTGTCGTTGTCGTTATTTATGGTTTTCGCATAGCTCCGTATGCAATCGTGAACTACACTGACAGAAAAATCCTATTAATATTAACTAAACGCGTCTATTTGATTTTTTTTATTTGAATAAACTAGATTTTTCGTGAAATACAATATTTCCTATTACATTCCATTATTGGAATTATTTATTTCAAATGTATTTATTTATTCAAATCAAAATCTATTGAATATCGTCCAAAACTAAATATTTTATTTAAACCTAATAAATCTGTGATTCGTTTTCATCTGTTCAAAAAACAATTCAGTTGAATCCACGAAGGGTATCTCTCTGATTAAAAAAAAATTAAATTAAATAGAATTTTCGTCGAGTCGACCCTTTTTCTATTTGATTGAACTAATGGTCTGTCCTTTTTGCAACACACATGCCAAAGGGGAGTGGGCGTAGAATAGGTGGAGAGAGAGAAAGTGTATATATATATATATATATATATATATATATATATATATATATGTTTGTCTTTTGGCCACTTTCATGACACATTTTGTTTTTCTCCCTAAAATGTCTATTTACCCCTAAATAAAGCGGTGTTGGAAGGATTTTGAAAAATTCTTAATATTTCCTGATATATATCGAAAGTAATGTAAAATGGACACTCTGGTAACACTCGCAGTTTATCATGTGGTCGCAATGATGACTCTATATATGATAAAAATTGTCATCATTGTGACCACATAATATATGATAATTGTCTATACATTTCGAGTACTCCATCAGGTCACTACGGTGACCATATATAACTTATATAGAGTCACGATAGTGACCAGATGAATACAATGAATCGTTTTTTTTTTTAAATGTTCTGTATTTTCTTCACTAAACAGAAAAAAAATGATCTGGGTTGATATGATTACTTTTTTTTTAGATTTTGAGTTAGTCCGTAAAAATGTAAACAGATGTAAAGAGAATTGGTAGAATAAAGTTCGTTGATTGTTTCTCATTGATCATGTGTTAATCAATCGCTTTTCAGCTTCACCATATAAATATTACAGAAAGTTGATAAACGCAGTGGCTGAATGAGATGCTTCTTCAATTACAGATAGCTTCAGTCACTCAAATATTCGAAAAATTCAATCTGGTTAGTTTAATGACTCCTGAGCCATCAAACCAACCATATTGTATTTTTCTGACATTTTGTGGACAAAAACCCATTAATTCGATAGTTAATTAACCGTTCAATTCATTTGATAATTGTTAATATCAAATTCTTTTTGGGATAATTTCACATGATAAGTATTAAATTCAAATTCTTTCTGAAAATATAAGAACGATTAAATCTTATCCAACCGAAAATCGATACAGTGTATTTCTCCCATTTAATCCTTCTCATTTCTAAGTCAATCGCATGCATGCCAGATCGAAAATATTTCATATCGTACGGTTCCTTCAGTGACGAATGTCGTCGAAACAACCACTATATTTGTATATTATATCGTGTGGTCATTGCAGTGACCAATTTCATTGAAAAAGCCATGTAATGTTGAATACTGTTCATCCAGAGTATACAGAACATTAATTTCGTATCAGCGATGCGAAAAGTATACTTACCTACTCGTAAATTCCTTGGAAGATGAAAATATATAATTGATAAAAGACAAATGCAATGTGTCAATTCAGAAGTGGATAATGCAAAACCATTCAATGAAAATGACACATTGCATTTTTCTTTTATAAATTGTAGGGTTTCATCCTCCAAGAAATTTATAAGAATATAAGTATACTTTTTTCATCACGGATACAAAATCATAGGTCTATATACTCTGGATGGACAGTATTCGATTCTGCATGGCTTTTCAAATAAAACCGGTCACTGAAATAACCACATTATATAACATGCGTACTATGGTTATTTCGACGACATTCGTCGTCGAAATATCCACAATATCGATATCGAAATATCCATCATGATATTGAAATGGAAAGGATTGAATGGGCAAAATACATTGTATCGATTTACAGTTGGACAATATTTAATCGCGCATATATTCCCAGAAAGAATTTGAATTAAAAAGTTATCGAGTGAATCAAACGGTTAAATAACTATCGAATTAATTTGTGCATAAGATATCCGAAAAATACAATATGGCTATTTTGATGGCTCAGGAGTCATCAAACTAACCGTATTGTAGTTCTTAATTCATCAAACTAGCCAAATTATACTATTCACTCATTGATTATTATATTCCATTCATTCCCGTTAATGGAATGATTTTGCTATATGCGCTTGAAAATGGTGACATTGTATTTTTCTTGTATTAAGTGTATGTTTTCACCCTCCAAGAAATTAACGATTATGTAAGTATACTTTTTTCATCGCCGATACGAAATCATAAGTCCGAAATGTATAATTTGTTTAGTTACATTAAAAATACAGTATGGTTAGTTTGATGACTCGTGAGCCATCAAAGTAACCGTATTTTGTTTTTTTTGCCATTTTATGCACAAAAACCCATGGATTCGATAGTTAATTAAGCGTTTACTTCATTTGATAATTGGCGATATCAAATTCTTTCTGGGAATATAAGAACAATTAAATCTTATCTAACTAAAAATCGATACAGTATATTTATCCTATTCAATCCTTCTCATTTCACAATCATGATTGCATGCATACGGGATCGAAAATATTTCATATCGTATGGTTCCTTCAGTGACGAATGTCGTCGAAATAACCATAATATGTATATGATATTATGTGGTCATTCCAGTGACCAATTTCATTTAAAAAGCCATGTAATGTTGAATACTGTTCATCCAGAGTATACAGAATTATAATTTCATATTGGTGATGAAAAAAGTATACTTACATACTCGTCAATTTATCGGAGGATGAAAACATATAATTGATAAAAAGAAAATGCAATGGGTCAATTTACAAGTGGATAATGCAAAACCATTCAATGAAAATGACACATTCCATTTTTCTTTTATAAATTATAAGGTTTCATCCTCCGATAAATTTACGAGAATGTAAGTATACTTTTTTCATCACGGATATAAAATCATAGGTCTATATACTCTGGATGGACAGTATTCGACTCTGCATTGTTTTTAAATAAAACCGGTCACTAAAATAACCACATTATATAAGACACGTATTATGGTTATTTCGACGACATTCGTCGCTGTAGTAACCAAACAATATCAATTATTTTCGATCTGGTATGCATGCGATCATGATATCGAAATGGAAAGGATTGAATGGGCAAAATACACTGTTTCGATTTACAGTTGGATAAGATTTGATCGCTCATATATTCCCAGAAAGGATTTCAGTTCAACAATTATCAAAAGAATCGAACGGTTAATTAATTTTCGAATTAATTGATGCATAAATGAAAAATTCAATGTGGGAATTTTCAAGTGGATAATGCGAAACCGTTCAATTCACGGGATTGAATTAAATGTGATAATTATTGAGTTTATTATCTAATTAATTGGCCACTATAAGTTTTAGTCACGAAAATGCCTAGAAAATATAATGTGGCCATTTTGATCGCCTTGCCAGAATGTATATTGATTCCTATCAGTGTCATCAAAACATCCTCTTGAAGATTTGTTGGATATTTTGATGACAGTCATTGAAATGTCCACCAAACATAGACTGTGATGTTCCGTGACTCTTCAAAAAATTCCATATATATACTCAAAATTCATTTTGATGACAGTCACGAAAAAACGCAGTTAGAATGAAAGTTTAACGGTGACTGTCACGAAAGTGACCAAAAGTCACGGAAGTGTCCAATTAATATCAAAGAATGTCTCCAAACTGGCCAAAATACAAACATATATATATATATATATATATATATATATATATATATATAGGTTATGTTCGAAAAATGTATAGCATGGTATTCGATAAAACTCTCTAATTATCACAATGATATTAACTAATTGATATAGTTCATGTGATACAACAAATAATTATAGCAATTCATTTGGTCTCGTATGCCATATTTATGAGTATGACATATCTATGAATAGGTGGTTCTAGGTATGATACTATATACACTGAGAAAAAGAAATCGTTGAATGTGCAAAATGCATTTTGTTGTCTCGAAATTTTGTTGTTTGAACAGTTGCTCAGACATGCTAAATAATCTACAGTTCACACCACTAAAACTATCGATTAGATTAACAAAACGTTTGTTATGCCAATCAAAAATCAAGTTGAACGTATTTAAAGATACATTTTGTTAAACCAACTGAATTTTTGTTGGATGAACGAATTTTTTTTTTCAGTGTAGGTTGAATGTTTTCTTCGAAATCATTTCGAAAGGCTAGAGAATTACGAATTACGATACAAAATCATTGTGGTAAAACTCTCAATTAAGTGTTTCATTTCATTTTTGATTTATGAAATATTTTATGCATATAGTACATTTAGATTTACAGTGTGCATTGTAAGCAAATAAAGATTCATTTGAATCGAATCTTTATTTATTTAATTTGAATATATTTAACATTTCAAAAGAATAGCTGAAACATATAAAAAAATATCTTTGAAACAAATAAGATCGTAGTAGGCCGCGAGACAAGGAAAAAACCTATTTGATTTAAATAGATCGTATATAAATTAAGGGAGACTTTGTCCTTGAAATTTTCAAAAAATCAATTTGAGCTCAACATGAGCAGCTAGAAGAAGAGGAGGGATGCCTCTATGGACCAGGCATTGCCGATTAGCGGTAATTATAAACACATTTGTGTAAACACATTACAAAACATTAAACGCGTTTTTCTCGAAAACGCGTTTTTAAAAATGGCTGACATTCTCCTGACCGCTGTAATTAACATATCGACCTGAAATTTGGAGAGCATACTCAGAAAATATGTCTTCACGGAATGACGGATCGTATTTTCGATAGATACATTTTTGCATTTATTATTTATCTTTTTATGCGAAAAAAAAACGCGAAAATTCGATTTTTTTTTTAATTGCCGCCATTTTCCGAAATTTGTACTAAACGAAAAACCCATCCGTCATTCCATGACCAAAGGGTCACAGATTGATAATATGCTTTGAATTTGTGTTTCAGATCAACAAAGAGGGGGCAGTGATGTCAGCCGTTTACCTCCCGCGATTTGAGGACTTGTTTTCGCGGAGCTGCAACGGCCGCCATTTTGTTTTTTTTTATCTGTATATCATGAATAAAAGCAAGAAAAAAACCGCACTCAAAAAGCTTTACTCCTTTCCTTTAAAATAAATTAAATGTAAACACCTGAAATATGGCACTCCAAGAACACAGTCTCCGTTAAATACTTTTTTTGGCAGTGTATTATTATTTCCGTCGCAAAGTTCGATCCGCACGGATCCCCTATATGGTGCGAGTTAAATGCATTAATTTAGTGAATCAATTACTATTGTATTTAGCCGGTAAGGCATGCGGATTTTTCGCAGACGTCATTCTGTATGTCTATACTGCAGCATATCGAAAAATCAATTTTCTTTCTAATGAGGAAGTTCGTGCACATACTACCTTAAACAAAGCACAAATAAAAAAAAATCTTAATTAATTTGTCAACATTACTAGCCCTTTAAACCAATTCGAATAATAATAAAAAATAATAAAAATACTCGAAAAAAAAATTATTTTCATTCTTCCACATGCTTCAAGCTGCACAAACGTGTATACAAATTAACGACCATTTCACTCTCTCTCTCTATATATTTTTCACATTCGCGTTGACGAGCTATCTCCGTCGAGCCGCGCGCATGTATGTGTGCTCGACCAGTTATTTTAAGATCGAAATGCACGTTTACTCGTACATACGGACACTACGGGGCTCGATCTCACGCCTCGAGTGTCGCGGTTCATTGCTCGAATTATAATGCGGCGATATATACAGAAATTCATCGCTTTCCCGAGCGAGCTTATGGCCGATCTTTATTTGATTTTTTCCGTATTATTATTTTTACTCGCGTTTCATGCGCTATTCGCGTCCGAGATTGCCCATTCCCGTCATCGTCGGGTCGTTAAGTTCCTGACACGACGACACTTCCATAGGCAACAACAACAATAACAACAAGAAAAACAACCACTGCTAAATAGCAATTGATAAAATGGCAAAAAATATACTGACGCGGGGAAAAAAAAAACTCCGCAGCGGAGAAATCCGAATGCACATGACGTTCAAGTTTGCGTCGTTGGAATACGATCAATTTTTTTAATTCTCCCATCTTTCGAAGCGGATTTGAATTTTTATTCTTTTAAGGGGGTATGCCTAGTTGTAAAAGTCGAAAAATCACTTTTTTTCAAAACCAATATATTTTGACAGTATATTATCTTGTAAATGGTCCTAGAAAATTTCAAGGTGATCGGACCAAAATTGACAGATTTATAGGCTGTTATGTTGACGCCCGCCGGAACTCTCGGAGCGTCGTTCGAAATCATACTGAAGTTTGCATCGTTGGAACGCAACGAAAATATTTTTTCCCTTTTTACTCAATTTCTTTATGGCCCATTTGGCCTACAAAAATCACTAATATTTTTAAATATCCTTACTAGGGACCCGTAAATCAAACCTGCAAAAAAGCGCTTAAAAAGTAATCAAAATAAACAAGTAAAAAAAAACAAAGAAGTTATTTCGTTGCATTCCAACGATGCAAACTTCAACGGCATCGTTCGAAACTTTAAGGGGTCTTCTCACTTTAGAAACTAAAAATAGGCTATTTTCATGCATTTTTTGATAGGTTTATTTTATAGATATTGATATAGAAGTTGTTACACTTAATAAATACACTTTCGAAAAACATTACGTTTATTCAAATTTACATTTAAAAAATGTAAATAATAAAAAATTAAGAATAATAAAAAATAAATAAATAATAAATAATAATAAAAATAACAAAAAACATTACATTTTTTTTAATTTTATAGACGATAATGGTAGTTAAAAAATTGTAGGTCTGCGCTGTTGATGAAATCTCGGAGATGGATCTTCCGAAACAAAAAAATCAAGCGGTTTTATATTCAGTATGTTAATGGCTATAGCGTATGTCATATGACTTTTTATAAATACAAAAATAACCAAATCGCGGACATTTTTCGAAGAAAAAAAAGAGTCTTTTTCACCGACTTGGGCAAAAAAAATGGTAAATATCAAAATTTAAAAAAAATCCTTGATATGCTCTAGCTATAGTTGTAAAGAATATGTGGTTAAATTTTCATAAGGATCGGTTCAGTAGTTTCGAGTATTTTATCAACAAGCCGTCGAAAAACATTGTTTCGAGAAAAACACGGTTAAAGTTCATTTGGGTTACATAAATACATTTAAAAAAAATTAATGTATTTCGAAAGGGTATTTTTTATGTATTTCGAAAATATCCCAAAAACTACTGCATCGATCTTCCTGAATTTTTTCGGGCTTTCCCTACATGTCAAAATGTAGTATTTGATCGACAGTTTTTCTTTTCCGACGTATAATTTCCATTTGATGCACGACACTTTTTTCCGCGAGGTTCTTCCCGGACATCAGCTGTAAATCGATTACAATTAAATATTTTCGCACAAAAAAATTACCGAGTGTTCTTCAGATGATACTTTTTCGAATACCTAATTTGTATAGAAATTTATCATCACGATCGTCTGTAAAAAAAAATTCCCATAATGAGCTGTTTTTTACTGTTACAACTAGGCATAACCCCTTAAGGGCCTCGTTAGAGATCCACGAGCTGAATCTACAAAAAAGATTTCGAACGAACCAAAAATAGAGGAAGAAAAAAGAGTCGTTGCATTCCGCAACGATGCAATAAACTTCAGCGTCGATGCGTCGATCTATTGGCTCGTTGCCGATGTCGTTGCGACCGTACGGCTTAACGGCGTTTTTTTCTCTCGTTCAACTTGGTGCCATTTATAGACGTTTTGTCTGCAAACGAGCCTGTTCGCTGAACCCTCGAGGCTAAGAGGCCGAGACAAAAAATATTAGAACCTGGAGATTTTGAGCTTCGTGCTGAAAAAGGGTCAAGAGTCCTGACGAGCTCCCATCGATAAAATTGCAGAAACAACAGCCAGCCAATGTGACAACATGCTTGAAGGATTGCGAAATGTTCAAACTTAATTTACTTAAAGGGCCATACCAGTGTGACACTTTCAAAAAATCGATTCTTTTTGCCTTTTTCGATAGTTTATACTTTCAAGAATTTCATTATCATTTATATCAATATCATTTTATCTTGCAAAAATCGATAGTTAAATCTTTAAACGCGTTTTTCGCGAAACGAGATTTTGCAAATTTGCTGACATTGTAACTCAAAGAGCAATTATCCGAGTGACTTGAAATATGAACTGAGTACTCTTGAATGTATTTACTCTACAATGACGTATGATATTTTTGATTGGATGAAAATTGACGATTTGGCATTGAAAAAAACAAACATTTTATAGGCAAGAAAACAGACTTTTTTTCATAACTACGCCATTTTGTTAGATTTTGATATTTTTCGAAAATCCTACGGCATTGTACAGGAAATACCTTCCAGTTTAACGACATTTTTTCCTTTTTCGGTTTCAGCTACTCAATCGGCCGAAATCATGTCAGCAGTGGAGGAACTTTTTTTTTGCGCCTCCGAAAGCAGCGCCTTAGTCGTTTGGATCTCAATATTTTTCTATGAAAAAATTGTGTAATGTAGGTCAAATATTGCCAAATATATTCTCAATTTTCCGAAACATTTAGTTGGGTACTTTTCTTTCAAAAAATTCCCGAAAATCAGCCAAATTTTCAGCGTTCACACTGGCATAGCCCCTTAAATACACCATTGAATGTTACGGATATTAAAATTAAAATTTAACTACGAGCTACGATAAGTGGGAAATGATACAATATACGAAAAACAATGGGTGCAAACGAGCTCAACGTATTCTGCCGTGCATTGAACAAGAGTCGATGACCTGAATTAAATTCAATTGTTCTACGAATCTAATCGTCAAGGCATTGAAAAATATAATATTAGTGATATTACTCGGAGTTACAGCAATAATAATAAAGATCATAGTGACGATAATAATAATAATAATAGTGGTGATAGAATAATATTGAAGTTTGCATAGTGGTGATAGAATAATATTGAAGTTTGCATAGTGGTGATAGAATAATATTGAAGTTTGCATATTGAAGATAGAATAATATTGAAGTTTGCATAGTGGTGATAGAATAATATTGAAGTTTGCATATTGAAGTTTGCATAGAATATTATTCTATCACCACTAATAATAATAGTGGTGATAGAATAATATTGAAGTTTGCAGAGTTGGAACGCAATGAAAGTTCAGTAGCCCCTTTCTTTTTTGAAATTTGGGTTACGAAAAATACTAAAATGTTTTTTAGGATCTTTATGAGAAACTTGAATCCCAATTTTGCCGAATAAGATTTTACACAATGAAGAAAATTAAGAAAAAAATGTTTTGTTTTCTTTCGTTGCGCTCCAACGATGGAAACTTCAACATCGTATGATGGTACTATCAGTAATATTAATCATAGTTGCAAAGTAATAATAGTAATAATTAATAGTAGTTGTACTAGTAATAATCAATGATAATAAATAGTAGTAATAGTAATAATTAATAGTAATAATAGAAATAAGCAAAAATAATAATTAATAGTAATAATAGTAACAATTAACGATAATCGATTATTGCCATTATTGATTACTATTGATTATTACTATTATTGATTACTATAGACTGATTACTATTGATTATTTCTATTATTGATTGGTATTCGTTATTACTGTTATTACTATGCAACTATAATTAATATTACTGATTCAACTATTATTTTTTTATTCTCATTATTATTATTCTCGTCTTGACTGTGAACCTAATTATTGTTGCTGCAACTGCGCAATGCCGCAGAAATATCAATTATAGTTAATTATGCAATGCCGCATAATAATTTAACTATTAATATGCGGCATTGCATACATGCTGTATCAAAAATTAAAATCATAGTTGCACAGTAATCATAAAAATTGTCACAACAACAACAATAATAAGAATAATGGTAATAATGAATAGTAGTAACAATAGTAAAAAGTAAAAATAAATAGAGAAAATAAGTAAAAAATAGTAATAATATTAGTAAAAAATAATAGTGAAATACTGGTAATAAATAAAAGTAATAATGATAGTACTGGTTACATTAGTAATGATGATAGTAATTATTATTAATATATCAATAACAATTTTATCACTTCGGTATTTTCATCCTCAACAATTTATCCCAGAGCATAATTCAAATGGCTCTGCATCGAAACACTTCCCATGCACGTTCACTTGCGCATACGTGTGTACATGTGTATGTACGATTTTATTATTCAGGGATGGACTGAATAACCCGAGAGGTGAGAAGCCTACTTTTTGTCACGTCCACCTCCACCTCCTCACATTTGAATCGACGTTCAATGAGATATCGTTATGAATATGTATAGGTATTGCATACACCGATATCGTGCTTGGGCACACGCTGCCTTGCTTTTACCGGGCTAATTATACACGCCAACAATATAGCGATGGGATCCATCGTGTATTGCACACTTCCGTGTCGATATGTGGTCGCCCTATCTCGCTCCTACTCCCTCTCTCACTCTTATATTACAATGTTATTTTCCCAACACTCGAACGACGACCCACAAACGAGCGGAGAAACCTACACCCTCGTTATTGTCATTATCGTTGACGATAGGGACGAGCATTCATTTGACATTGTCGTGCAATATGTAGTTGGGAAACGTGAATTTGAAGACTTTAACTTCGGGGACCGTACGCGAGTTCATTGTTCCCGTAGTCAACGTTATGTCAATCTTAATAGGTTCAAAATCACGTTTGGATGAATGACAATATACTTTGGTAAACGTCATTTTTGAGACAGCCCTTTGAAATTAACCGTTCCTTTGGAAATTGTCGTCAAAAAGGCCAGATCTACACGACGTTGAAGTTTGCATCGTTGGAATGCGACAAAAATGATTTTTCTATTTCCCAAATTTGTTTTCAGCGGATTTGAACTACTAAAATCAGTAAGAATTGTAATGAAGAAATATTTTCATAGGAGTTGTTTTGTTGCGAGAGGGGGAAAGGTTGGGGGGTGCAAATTTGAACTCGGGTATAAGCGAGATCACTTCAAAGTTTTCAATTAAAACTTCGATTTTTATTTGAAGTTTTGAAGTAAAAAAAAAACAAATAGAGTTTTGAAGTTTTCGAATAAGACTTCAAATTTTATTTGAAGTTTTGAACTTTGAAGATCATCTTCAAATTTTGAATTAAAACTTCAAGTTTTATTTGAAGTTTTGAAGCTTTCAAATAAAACAAATAAAAGTTTTTAAATGAAGTTTTGAAGTTTTCCAATCAAACTTCAAGTTTCGGTTTAAGTTTTGAACTTTGAAGATCACCTTCAAAGTTTTCAATTAAAACCTGCCAATAGAATTAGATTAATTGGAGTTTAGGAAATATTTCCTAAGCTCCAAGGTATGCCCTTGAGGGTGTGTATGTATTGGCCTTCCCAATTGAACCCTTTGCCTTTCTCTACCTACCCGCACTTTCCTAATCTAATCTAGCTTCCGTTGCGTCCACAACCGTCTTAAGGGATACCTTTAGGCGAGAAACAAATTTGCTGATTTTGATGATTTTTTTTAAAGGTATTACCTGCACAGAAGAGTTGAATTAAGAAATGGTTGAAATTTGACATATATGTTATTCAATACATTATCCAAACATCTGTGCAATTTGAATAAGTTTGACCACCCCAAACCTGAGATATTTACACTTAAAGTTGGCTTGGTTTGCACGCAACAAATGCGTTATGATTGGCAAACAGAGCATCATTAATTTTACCGTCAAAACTAAAATTAAGAAATTGATAAAAAACGAGGATAAGCTAGAGTAACATATCACGAATAATGTGAAAAAAAATGAGAATGATTCACCATCTAGTTTCCAAGATATAACCATGAAAAGCCCTCACAATTTTGGTGCAAAGCCTGGCAAAGCCTGGAAAAAAAACAATTGGGCCAAAACCTGGACAGTCCCGGCAAAAAGTTTACTGGCAATGGTAGATCAAAAACACAATATAAAATATATTTTACGGCAATAAATGATATCCATCGTATTATCTATTGCGTAGTTTTTAATTTTATTTATTACTAATTAAACCAATTATCAATCTTTTAAACATGAACATGGTATGTAAACTTTTGGTTGAGATTTTCGCAGAGGAACTACCTTAAAGGAAAGATTCCTTCACCATTTCTGAGACTTAGGTTATGTTTTATTACGACTTTTAGCTTGTACATGGTCCTTTTTTTAATTGATCTTTAAAAATGGCGGAGGTATGGCACGATCTTCTGAACTGCATGTTCAAAACTTACGTGACCGATAGCTAAAAAACGAATCGACCGATTCCGATAAAATTTGCTATAAATCGTTATAACCTTATTGTCTAAAACGGCATGCCAATTTTTTTGCAAAATTAAAAAAAAAGTATTTTTAACTACAAAATGTAGCCATTTTTTTTCGAAAATTCAATCTTCTTGTTTCAAAGCGTGCCATTTCATCGGTTTTCAAACATTCTCACTTTTTCTTAGTTCATATTCTACGTATGAGTATCAATGAAAGAAAAATCTTCGTTGACTTTTTTTCAGATTAATCCCGCCGACGCTACGTGTCACGCCGTCTGGCAACATCCGCCGTAACTCGTTTAGTAGACCGTGCCATACCTCCGCTATTTTTACAGATTAATGAAGAAAAAAATACCATGTAACAGCCAAAAGTAGTAATAAAGCATACGCTAAGTCCAAAAATGGTGAAGAAATCTTTCCTTAAGGGGTTTTCTCACTTTAGACGCTAAAAAAGGCTATTTTCATGAATTTTTTGATAGGTTTATATTATAGATATTGACATAAAAGTAGTTAGACTTAAAAAATTCACTTTCGAAATACATTTAAATTTTTTTATTTAAGTCACTATTTATAGACGAAAATGGTAGTTAAAAAAATGGCCTAAAAAAATGTGGATCTGCGCTGTTGATGAAATCTCGGATGGATCATCCGAAACGAAAAATCAAACGTTTTTAGATTCAGTATGTTAATGGCTATAGCGCATATCATATGATTTTTTATATATGCAAAAATAACAAAATGGCGGACATTTTTCGAAAAAACAAAAAAAACGTGTTTTTTTCACAGTTTTTGGCAAAAAAAATAGTAAATATCAATATTTAAAAAAATCCTTGATACGCGCTATAGCTATAGTTGTAAAGAATATGTGCTTAAAATTTCATAAGTATCGGTTTAGCAGTTTCGAAGTTTCTATCAACAAGCCGTTGTTTCGAGAAAAACGCGTTTAAAGTTTGTTTGGGTTACATAAATGCATTTTTTAAAAATGTTTAATGTCTTTCGAAAGTGTATTAATTAAGTGTAACAATTTTTGTATCAATATCGATAATACAAACCTATCAAAGAAATCCATGAAGATAGCCTTTTTTTAGCGTCTAAAGTGAGAAGACCCCTTAAAGAAAAATCACGAGAATCATCAATTTTTTCCTCGCCTAAAGGTATCTCCCCCTTAAGCTACACTGTACCGCGTTTGCCGAGGATACGGGGAAACTGTGGAAAACTCATACTCTCTCCATCACAAGACTCAAATTTGCGAAGACGAGAGTAAAATGGACTAGCGGCAAATGAAGTAGAAAATCTGCGAACCGCGACTTGTTCATAGATATACATTGATTGAATCGCCTCCTCTTCGCGTGCTTTTTCTTTCTTCCTTTTGTTCTTCCTACAAACATAAAGGGTAACTGACCTACTCAAGTTCGAGGTCTCTTTCCCAACCCGCAGCTCAATCCGTTCGACCCCGTACCACGCTCAAACTCGTCGAAAAATTTTCGGGAAACTTTGCAGTTTTTTTTCTTTCTTTACACAATCGACTCGGAGATACGTAGAAATTGGATGACAATGGAAAATGGCAGAGAATCGCCCATCGAAGAAAGTGGACACTTGGGGAAGGGGGGATCCCTACGGATTTTCCGGTTATTTCTCGGGGCAGATTCGATAGGGAGATCGCGTCGGCGTGCGAGACAAAACCCTCGTTCGCGTCTCGCCCCTATCTGCAATCTTGTATCGAATCATTTTGGCAGAGAGGACGCGAATTTTTGTATTCCGGAAAAACGCGAATTTCATTTTTTTTCAAACCTCCTACCTTCGAGAAAAATTGATGACGGTACTTCGCACCGATAATTCGTCGTTTGCTCAAATGTCATGATAAAACGAAGCGCGAAAAAATAATTGTAGGCATTTGGAAAGCTCAAGGAATATCAAGGATATTAAGAAAAATCGAAGTTCATCGGGGACTTAACGATTATTTAATCCTTTCACTAATGATCTCCCGAAAATCTCTGCTCATTCTACACATCCTGTAAACAACAGTGTTACCAACCGAGGGTTAAGCGCGAGACAGATGAATGATGCTGGATACTCGAACTTTGGACCTATATCATTTCATTGTTACCCATTGAAGTGTCTTTGAAACGGTACGCAATATGAACAAGCTAAAACGTTCAGCCCCTTCGTGCTATTTTTCTCCACGAGCTGTTAAAATTTCATCCCGATCGGTCATGTCGTTACGGAGTAGTTGCATTTTAAAGTTTCGAAGCGAGAGCTTTCCATACAGCGCCATTAAGTGACGTATCACGTGCTACAACTAATCCGTAAGGACGAGAAGGGTAGAACACGCTGTATGGTCGAGAACGAGAAATATCTCCAAATTGTGAATTCCAGTATCTTCGAAACGGTACGTATTATCAAAAAAGTAAAATGCTCAGCCCCTTCGTGCCATTTTTCTCCACGGGCTGTTAAAATTTCATCCCAATCGGTCGTGTAGCAACGGAGTAGTTGCATTTTAAAGTTTCGAAGTGAGCGTCGCCTATTCGGCGCCATTAAGTGCCGTATCACGCGCTATAACTTATCCGTGAAGACGAGAAGGATAGAATACGCTGGATGGCCGAGAACGAGAAAAATATCTTCAAATTGTGAATTTCCGTGGCATCAAAACGGTACGTATTATGAAAAAAGTAAAACGCTCAGCTCCTTCGTGCCATCTTTCTCCACAGGTCGTTCAACTTTCATCCCAATCGGTCGTGTAGCAACGGAGTAGTTGCATTTTCAATTTTCAAAGTGAGCGTCGCCCATTCGCCGCCATTAAGTGACGTATCACGCGCTACAACTTGTCCGTGAGGACGTGGAAGATAGAATACGCCGGATGGCCGAAAACGAGGGAAATATCTTCAAATTTTGAATTCCCGTGTCATCAAAACGGTACGTATTATCAAAAAAGTAAAACGCTCAGTCCCTTTGTGCCATTTATGGTCACGAACTGTTAAAATTTCATCACGATCGGTCGCTCCGCAACGGAGTAGTTGCATCTTCAATTTTTGAAGTGAGCGTCGTCCATACGACGCCATTAAGTGACTTATCACGCGCTACAACTCCAGTAGCATCGAAACTGTGCGTAATATAAACAAAGTAAAAGGCTCAATCCCTTCGTGCCATTTTTCTCCACAGGCTGTCAAAATTTCATCCCGATCGATCGTGTCGCAACGGAGTAATTGCGATTTGAAAATTCGAAGCGAGCGGCGAGCGTGCGACGCCATTAAGCGTCACGGGCTACAGCTGATCCGTGAGCGCGAGAGTGACGGAAGATGGCGGGCGCTCAGGCGCGCGAGATACAAATCACGTGCACATGCACGTAAGAGATAATCGGTAATTCTCACCTCGCGTAGTAGCGACTCGTTGAGACGACTGGAGGATCCGAAGGAGCCCGAGCTCGAGCGGCTGGGCAGAACGATTTTTATGGGCGATCCGGCCAACAGGGTGGGGCTTGTACGATGAGTTTGCAGCTGTTGCATATCCGTGGTGAGTTCCTGATAGCAGGATTCGCCGGAGCCTCGTCTACTTCCGGCGATGCACATGGCGCGTCGAAAGAGGCTGGCTAGAACGGCGCAGAGGCCGCACTGCATGCCGGTAGCGCTACCGCGGCTCGAGAGGGAGCCACCGTTGGCGCGTCGCCGGGTCCGAGCCCCGCGGGACTCATGCTCGCGCTTTTGCGACGCCAGCTTTGACTCTCTTCGGCCTTTACCAACGGTACCTTGATACGGCCACGTTAAGGTCGACGAGGACGTACTGTTGGCCGATTTTCTCTTGCAACGCCGTCTCCTCTCCTGATTCTCCTGTCTCGAGCGGCCCTGCTCACCCGTGTCCTCCAGATATTTGTCCTGAACCATCGACACGCCTCTTCCCACCACTTTGTGTGTGCTTTTTTTTTCTCACTCGATCACTCCACCGACCACGCGTGGCTGACCGTGTTTTATTTTGTTTTTTTTGTTTTCCTCACGAGAATCTCATTTCTCGCGATTTTTATTTTACACCGGAAAAAGGGAATAACACTTTTCTTTGGATTACGATACTTTTTATTGCCTAGCGGAAATACTGTTTTGTGTGTGTGTGTGTTTTTTTTTCGTAACGCTCCACAAATCTCACTTTCGTCCCCGCGGACCTCACACTCTGTTTCCGGTCTGCGGATCGCGCTGTTCAGGCTTTTTCTTTTTCGCACCCCTGCACTGTTTTTTTTTTATTTCCTATTCCTCGCTGCCTCGCCCCTTGGGCTCCGCTCGATGTTCCCCTTTCCCTTGGGAGACCCGGCCATTTCCGCTTCACCACAAAACTGTTAACTTAAAAATTGCACACGTTCCGTGGGCGTACGCGACGATAAACTATCATCGGCGGGATACATTCTTCCGGTGGAAGCGATTTCTCGGGTTTGACGAGCAACGCGGTGGCAGTTCCGAGAACGATTATTCGCCTCTTTATCGAAATTCATCAGCGGTAGAATTCTAGAAAATCTTTCAGCATTGTCGGGCATGTTTGGAAAATTATCTAAATAAAATTATCTAAAATTATCTGATAATTATCTAAATAAAAAAATTATCTAAAAATTATTTAAATAAAATAATAATCTAAAATTATCTAAAAATTATCTAAAATAAATTAAATAAAATTGTATATTATATGTCGGGAAAAAATAGGGGATTGTGTTATTTATCTCGTTGGTTGCAATAAACTATGCAGAGCTGATGTCAATTTATTAGTTCCTCTTATCGCGGGGTGAAAAAGATGTGGAGATCGGGTTGAAAGTTTTTTCTTTTTTTCAACGTTCTAACGCCCTCATTTCTAACAGTAAATAAGGAGAGGGCGGCAAAAAATAGCTACCATTTACTTTTGATAATTATTATTTTAAAACCTCAACATTAATAACAAAGAATCTATGACAATAAAGCCAAAAGTTTATGTGCAAATGTTGTAAACGATAATAACTATTACATAATATATACAATGTAGTAATTTTAATACGAAAAAGCGAAAAATATTTTCGTATAATTTGAGAATGTGAGAAATTACGTTGAAAAATATAACATTTTTATCATGTTTACAAAAATTGTTCCCCTCATCGTAGATATTTTTTTTACCATTGCTATGTTATTATCGTTATGTATATGATATTTATTTTGAAATTGTTGCCATCATTATCCTATATACGTCTAAGACGTATAGTAATTAGAAAAAACGAAATAACTATTTATAAATTCGGGTTACTCGTGCCAATGAATAATCCAGAATTTTTCAAACCCTCGACTAGATGAAGCGAATTTATTGAGAGTGAAATCGCCTCAGACTCTCGTGGAAAAAAAACCTAAAACCAAGAGAATTCTTTTCAGTGGATAACCCGTAATTGATTCTGTTGAAGTTCACATCGTCGGAATGCAACGAAAGTTCTTTTTTATTTCCTCTTCCTCCTTTTTTATCGTTATTCGAAATATTTTTCGATAGCGATAGGATGAAAAAAAATTATCGCAGCTTTGATCTGGGAAAAAAAATGCATTTAGAGAAAAAAAATCGTTGGAACGCAACGAACATTTTTTTTTTTTGATTGCCAAAGAATTTAATTGGCCTATTCGGGCTACAAAAATCAGTCAAACGTTTTTTTAGGATTCTTATCAAAAATCTACACCATAAATTGGTACGAAAATATTTTCGATATTGATGGAAATAAAAGAAGGAAAGAGAATTTTCGTTGCTTTCCAACGATGCAAGCTTCAACAACGTAATGACGATTGGTCAGACTTTTTAGGATCTCTCGAAACTCAGCTCGTCTAGCCCCAAAGACAACCTCCGTATTCGCGCAACTACAAACACGCGGTTGAGGTTTACAGTGTTGAAGTGCACCGGAAATTAGTATTTCTGTATTCCTTCGTTTTCTTTTGGTAAAACTTTTTTTCAAAAATCGTTCGACCATTTAAGGTATTTAATTAGCGATCTACAATATAAATTAACAAGATAAAGATATTCCATAAGAATAAAAATATGAAAAATGAATGTAAAAAAGAACTTTCGTTGGGTTCACACGATGCAATCAACACCATCCACAAAAGCCCATCCATGGGTCCGACGTTTGCATCGTTGCACCGCAACGAAATTACTCAATTTTTTTTTATCAATCGTTTTCGTCGAATATTCATGGGGTTGAAGTTTGCATCGTTGGAATGCAACGAAAATTCTTTTGAATTTCCTTTTTCATCGATATTCAAAATCATATGTTGCGAATTTGATGTAGATCGCTAAGAATCCAAAAGAAATACTTGCGTAATTTTCGTAACTCAAATCTGCCAGAGAAAATTTGGAAAGTTGAAGAAAAATTATTCCCCTTGCATTCTAACATTGCAAACTTCAACGTATAACACTTCGACCCCAAAATACTCGAAAGGCCATCCAAAACGTTAAAAATAATCCACCCTTACTGAAGGACTAGAGACCACTCTTGAATTTTAACGACGTTGAAATTTGCATCGTTGTAGTGCAACGATTTTTTCCTCATTCCTTCATTTTCATCATCACTCGAAACCTTTCTCTCGCAACGTGAGGTCTCAAATCAACAATAAAAAATCCTCAAAAGCATTGCAGCGATTTCCACAGTCTAAATTGTCCATAAAAAACTTTATCAACGAAAGAGCCAGCATTTTCATTGCGTTCCAACGATGCAAGCCAATCATCTTCATTTTCCAATATCAAAAGCTCCAAGAATTCACCGCTATTTCGTTAGAGGGCCACGCGCGAGCACAATTTTTGTCGCGGACAAGCTTGTTTCAAGATGGCCGACGAAATGCGTCAGGATTTTCGCTAACGCAAACTTCACGGGTCAGGGGGTTGGAAGAAGTGAAATAAGTGCAGTCGGTGGAGTTCAAACGATTTTCGCAATGGGACTACCTCAAAAAAAAGAGAGCGAGAGAGACGAAAAAAGAATCCGAGTCCGGGGATGCTCCGAAAGAGGTTCGCCTGCAGCGACATCGTGTGGATTGCGTGAGGTCGATGTGAAATCGTATTCGCCCGCGCGTTCGAGCACGCGCGCGACGAGTCAACAGCCTGTCCCGTACGAGCGCGAGGCCGAGAGCGGGGGGGGGGGGGGGAGGGAGAGAGAGAGAGAGAGAGAAGAGAGAGAGAGAGAGAGAGAGAGAGAGAGAGAGCTCTCTCTTCTATATCTTATATATATATATATATACTAAATCTTATATATATGTATATATATCACACACATATTCCGGAACGAGATGTATGCATATAGTATCGTCCGAGCGTACTATGATCGTGCAAACGCCACACACGCTTGCTTCTACAATTTCCTTCCACGATTCACCGGTTAATTTCCAAGAATCGTTAAACCGGTGACTAGGGACTTTTTGTTTTCTCCCTCCCCTTTATCCTCGACAAAACTGTTTTACCGCCACTGTTACTGCAAGTTAATCCAAGATCACTTCTCGAGTCGAGGCGCGTTCGCAAACGCGAATGATATACGGGATTCGCGTGAGAAGAAAAAAACAAGAGCCCAAGGCAGCCTTCGTGAGACGCGCCGGAGGAAACAAACAAACAAATCTGTCATCGCGACGAAATCGCGTCTCGATGTTCTCTCGGTGAACTCGTGGGTTAGGTCGTGGAGAATTATTCACTATCGTATCAATTGTACGAAATGTGCGAATGAGAAAATCCCTCGGGACTGGAAAAGGAATTTTTTTCGGTAGACGTTACACACTGACGGGAGTCGGTCAGAAAGAGAAAATTCGTACACTTTTGTACGTGAAGAAAAACACGAGCCCTAAACGTTTATTCTTCGTTAGTGTCAATGATTTCGTTGTTTCGTGGACGCCACCACTGATGCGGTGCTTTTTTTTGAACGCGGAAAATATTCTCGCAGTCTTGTGCAGATCGAAGAAAAAAATTATCTCGTTCTCTCCGCTCGGGGCTCTCTCTCTCTCTCTCTCTCTCTCTCTCTCTCTCTCTCTCTCTCTCTCTCTCTCGCGTTATCGTGAACGAGCACTCAGCCACGAATGCTTCGACGACAGGACACGCGTCGTGAGTGAAAGAACATTTTTTTTAACCGATTTCGGGGCTCTACAAATTCGCGTAAATTATTTTTCAAATGGATCATGTACGTAGTGTTTATGTCGAGAGTTAATGGGCGGGTCGTCGGATGCTGCTACATTTCTCCGGCACTGCTCGCGGCGATATTTCTTGGCCTCTTTGACAGGCGAGGCGGTGGTGCGGAGGGGAGCAATTTGAAAGACAATTGTTCAATTGCAATAGTGATCAATCGTCGAGAGTCCTCGGAATAATTTCTCTCTCGCTCTCCTTTTTCTTCTTCTATACGTCAGTACGAACGGCTGCGGTTTGTACTGTTTTTTTTCTTTCTTTCTTTTTTTTCGTTTCAATTCCGTGTGCGGGGGTTCGTGCGCGAGCGAGTCATCCAAGGGGTAAAGATAAAAAGAAAAGAAAAAAACCTCGACGCCGAGCAGCCGCGCGCGTTTGACGACACGCGGACGATGCGCGCCGGCCGGCCGCTGTGCACGCACTGAGCCCACTGGATAGAGAAACCGCTCCTCGCGTATCTACTAGAGAGCGAGCGAGTGGGGGGGGGGGGGGTAGAGCGGGAGAAAGAGATACAGAATCGGAGGCCCTGTCACGTCCTCTCACGCCTAGCGCTGCCGATCCTCGCGGCGCAGTGTGTGTGTGTGTGGCTACCCTTAGTACGTATAGTAGTCGCAGTCGGCGCTCGCGTCGTTCGCTCTTACTCCCCCGCTATGTCGGCCGCCCTCCTCTCTACTGGCGAACCGTAGCCGACCCAACCTCTTGCATTGCTAGATACGCTCGTACGCGGGGCCCTCTACGTCGACGCGACGAACGCCAGCATTATTGCACGTAAGGAAGATCGCTCGGAATACGTTACGCGCGTGGCCCTTTGAAAAAAAAACGGCGTGTATTCTTCTTTCGAGTTTGATTGGGAGATGGGAATATTGGGGATTGCGTTGGGTAAATTTGTTTTGGGAGAGGGGAAAAAAGATAAACGGCGATTTAGTAGAGCAACTGGAGGATAGACGAGTCTGATAAGATTCTAACCTCACTAAGCTTCGTCTTAGCGGGGAATATTTTTGAAATTCTGGATTATCTAACGAAAAGTATTCGCTTGGTTTTCGGTATTCTTTTTAAAAGAGTCTGGGCAGATTTTACTCTTGGAAAATTCGCTTTATCTTGTGGAGGATTTTTTAAGCGCTTGGATGACATTTTTGAAAATATCGATTTTTGGTTTTTGACGGATTCTTACGATGGAAAATTCGAAAAATATTCTCGGAATATTTTTAATCGACTCGTTCGAAATTGAGGGAGTTATGGGCGGTAGGTAGGCTCCGCGAACAGGCGAACTTTAAAAGCGGTTTTCTCGAAATGGCTTTTTCAAATTCTTTTACATATCGAGAAGCAACGCTTGAGCGAAGGATTTTTTTTAAGCATAGTTTTTTTATTAACAAAAATAGAGCGTTTTTTTAACCAAAAATCGATACTTCCATTTTGGACCGCGGCGATTTTTTCGAAAATAAATATTTTATTAAATCCTTCGTTTAAGCACTGGATAATTTCGTGCAAAAACTAAATGCCTTTGATTCTTTTTCATTTCGGATGATTTGTTTCCGATTTTGAACTAAATGCGCTAGATATTTTTCAAACTGTGGTCTGCACAAACCATTGTATCTGCCACATTTATAAATGTTCTTCAATACAAAAATTGTAAGAGATACTTAAAACCATACTCTTTAATGGAAGAAAAAAAATTTGACAACCTGCATGCGTTTTCCCAGAACAAATTCAGGAAAATTGCTCTTTGTTCCTGGAGGTGCAAACCGCTGAATAAATTCTGGATTATTCATTGGAATGATTAATACGAAATTAACAAATAGATTTTTCATTTTCTTAAATTGCTATACATTTTCGAAGTATGCACGATAGGGGCAATCAACAATTATCTGTAAATATTATATAACACAATAACAATAATAACATTATAATGAAAAATAGCTATCTATAAAAATACAATGATAACGATAATAACATTATAATAAAAAATATCTATCTATAAAAAAACAACAATAACGATAATAACATTACCATGAAAAATATCTACAACGAGGGGAACAATTTTTATAAGGATATGAGAAAAGTGTTGTATATTTTAACATCATTTCTCACATTCTCAAAGTATCAAACAATTTTTTCTTATGTTTGTATCCAAATAAATACGTTATTATTACAGTCGAACCTTGATATAACGAAGATTTATCTATTCCCTTCGGATAGACACCCGAAACCTTGATACAACGACATAATAACATACATTATGCTCTAATTGCTAATTGATTGTAAAAATTGCTCTAATTGAAACCTTCCTTTAAAAATTATCCCTATTTTTGTAGTATTAATATATATTTTTTAACGAACATTTTAAGGAACATGTTCTCGATATAATGAAAACTCGATATAGCGAACTTCCCTAGAGATTCGTTATATCGAGGTTCGACTGTATAATATTTGTCATACCAAGGAATTCACCCCAATCCATTTAATTTTCCCGATTACATTTATTTCCTTAATGCTTCCAATTTGCCCAGAAATATCTAAACGCCATTAAAGACACTACATAAAGGGTGTCGAAAAATCACCTGACATTTTAAATTGCGCGCCATTTTTTTGTGTCGTAAACATGGAGTACAAATCTTTGACACCTGGTATCAGGAAGTATTGAGGTTTAGTCATGGAGGATTACACGATCGAGAAACGCATAGAAATTGTTATTTGCTGCATTGTTACTGCATAGCTATTGCATACGAAGTTTCATGGTCGTCTTATCTCGCGCCGCGGCGATGTGAATTGGCCACCAAGATCGTGCGATTTGACGCCATTGAACTTCTTTCTTTGGGCTTTTCTGAAAGGAAAAGTGTATGCCAATGATCCACAGACCATTCCGGAGCTCAAGGAAGCAATTGGACGCACCATTAAGGTTCTGCCTTGTTGGCCCAAAAAATGTTCGATTTTTCACCAATTTTTTATGCGAAAAGTATTAAATATAGAATGTTGATATTCGGTATGTTGACTAAGCGGTCTTAATTAAACATCAAAATATTTTTTAAAGTTTGACAAAACATGGTGGTGGGAGTGGGAGGAGCCACGTATGTCGGTGTGCGGGCGATGACATTCTTCGCTTCGACCTAGAATCGAGAAGAAAAATTGAAAAATAAAAAAATTGCGAGCAAAAAAACTGCGAAAATTTTGGGGGAAACAAAACAAACTTCGTTCCGAACGCTCACTATTTTTTTATTTTTCAATTTTTCTTTTTCATTCTAGGTCAACTTATACACAAGATTGTACAAAGTAAAAATATGTTTGATTATTTTGCTTCAGGTCACCTGTCCGGGACTTAGGACTTCCGCAAGCGAAGAATGTCATCGCCGGCGCACCGACATACGTGGTTCCTCCCACTCCCACCACCATGTTTTGTCAAACTGTAAAAAATATTTTCATGTTCAATAAAGACCGCTTATTCAACATACCAAATATCAACAATCTATATCTAATACTTTTCGCATAAAAAATTGGTGAAAAATCGAACATTTTTTGGCCCAACAAGACAGAACCTTCCCTCAATGAAATTAGTCCGCAATTGTGCGAAAATGTTATTGACAATTTCGTCAAAAAAGTGAACGTTTGCAAACAGGGACGAGGCGGCCATTTATCGGATATTGTGTTCCACACATAACCTCCATGTTTGTACCTTATATTAAAATAAAAATATTCGTACTTTTCAAATAAATAATACGTTTTATCAATAAATAAAAATGTCATGTTCTTTGAGACACCCTACATTAAATTAATTTTTC
>OX101789.1:32957380-33096093 GCA_944452715.1 Ophion slaviceki
TTTTTTTGCTAAATTATAGTGGTTCGATATTTGATCGACAATTCATATTCTTTACTGATTCTAAATATAAATCAGCTTTTATTCATTCACTGGTTGGTTTACCCTACATTATATGTTGGACCTTCGTCTTCAATTTGAGTTGCTTCAAGCGACGAACGAGTTTTTGAAGTTTTCACAGTAGCCTAATCCCTTAATAAACAAAAAAACCCTGTAAATATTGTAATCGCAATATGTTTTCATGTATTGATTTTTTTCATATTTTCGATGCGTTGCTTTCGTTTAATTTATTTTATAGAAGAAAGTTTTCTTGCGTTCTATAGTTTATTAATTTTTAAAATATATTCTTGATTCCATGAGAATAGAAGAGGCGACATTACCGGCGTCCGGAACTTCGCCTCCGCTCTCGACGAGCCCATCTTCGCCCCCGGGGGACACCGAATTACCGCCAGATCCACGGCCGCGACTACTTTCCCAGCCCGATCGTCTTCTCATCGAGGCCCTCAATGGCGGGCGCTGCAGAACGAGGCACACCGGGCGTTTTCTCACGATGCACAAGAGAAGACGCAAACGACTCATCACGCGATCGCTCAATCAGGAACACGCCCTCCTCGACGATATTTTCCATGGACAAGTGCGGGTATTGTTTATTTTTTTTTCAAACGGTATATTTACTGCTTGCAAATCATAATACGAATCATTCAAATCGAATTTTTCTTCGTTCGAAATAACAATTTATTTGAACTTTTATGAAAACAATCGGTTTTTTTCTTAATAGATATCTTTTGTACATTCAAATGAACGATGTTTTTTTTTACGTCGCAATTTTTTATATTTTTATTTAGCTTTTCGAGATTTTTAAAATTCATTTCAGAAATTTTTGTAATTTTTGTTTCGCGTTATTCATTTTTATTCAACACGAATTTTTACCAGAAATTTTACACTAATTGGTTACCCTAAGGCATTAGGCCACAATAACGGGTACAAAATCATGTACGAATTTAACAATTTTTTTTTCGTATAAAAAAGTGATTCACTCATAAAATTAATTACACATCTATTTAGTATAAATATCAAGCTGTTAGAAAATACACACACACACACACACACACACACACACACACACACACACACGCGCGCGCGCGCACACGCACACGCACATATATATATATGTATATGTATATATATGTATATTTATGTACAAAATGTCCGACTACTCGAAACTTCTCAAAACAGCTTTTTTTCCAATTGGCGTGACAAATGCTTCAACAATTTTCACTCGATTTACTTCAAATTTAAAAGTTATGTTCCTAATTGCATTTCGCAGAGAAGCACGTACGGAATTTCTGATTAATCGAAAACTTTTTATTTTATGAGCAGTTTATGAGCAGTTATAACGAAATTTTTCACTGAAAATTCATTTCTTAAGTTCAAATACCTATAACTTTTGAATAAACCAATATTTTTTAAATTCCGTACGTACTTCTCTAGGTATTCTAATGTAGATTGACGAGAATTTTTGTTTTTTGTTCTGGGTAAAAAAATTGTGGATGCTAAATGTCACGCCGCGGAGGGCCTAAAAAAAGATAACAAAAGAAAATATTAGTAGTCGGCCATTTTGTACATCGAAAAAAAATATATATATTTTCTAACAGCTTGATATTCATACTAAATAGATGTGTAATTAATTTTATCAGTGAATCACTTTTTCATGCGAAAAAAAAGTTAAATTCGCACATGATTTTGTACCCGTTACTGTGGCCTAAGGCCTTAAGGAGTTTCGATACCAAAATCTAAATGGTTATAGACGATTGGAATTCACATCACCGGGACATCAATTTAGGATGCATTAACTGTCCAAAAATGAATCCGTTTCACCACATGGTTTCGGAGATTTTGAAGGTTCAAGTTGAGTTTTGTTCGAGTATTATTAATGAACCAAGTGGAGAAACCGCTTAATTTTTTAACACTACATTCCTGACACTAATCGCAGTTTGTTCATTTCTTTTTCATTTAAATCGAAGCATTATTTTAACCCCTACAGCCCTATAACTAGTGTTTACGAAGTGCCACCTGTCCAAATGGATGCAAGTTCACGTTGAACCGTTATGGCACGTGGCATTTCGTAAACACTAGTTATAGGGCTGTAGGGGTTTAAATAATGCTTCGATTTAAATGAAAAAAAAAATGAACAAACTGCGATTAGTGTCAGGAATGTCGTGTTAAAAAATTAAGGGATTTCTCCACTTGGTTCAGTAATAATACTCGAACAAAACTCAACTTGAACCTTCAAAATCTCCGAAACTATGTGGTGAAACGGATTAATTTTTGGACAGTTAATGCATCCTAAATTAATCTCTCGGTGATATGAATGTCAACCGTCTACAATCATTTCGATTTTGGTATCGAAACTCCTCAACACGAATTTTTTATCATTTTTACGCTAATTGTTTACCTTAATAGCTAATTGGCGATTTTTGTTTGTTTTTCAAACAGTGCGTACTGCAAAAAGCTGGCAACTGGCGATTCAACGCTTTCACCCTGGAAACTGTGACCGGAGGTAACAATTTTTTCTCGACAGCGCGATCCCCCGCGAGATACTTTTTCCAACTGCAAAATCGCGTGGTTTTTTCTTCGTTTCAGGTCGCTCGCTGCCTGTCCTGTGCGTTCATCTGTTTCACTTCTACGGACTCTTTCAACGATTCGATCTTGACGTCGTTCGGGTCTGGAAGCTTTTCGGTATGACCTGACGAAATTTCTATAGCTCGGAGCAGGTCTTGTGCTTGCAAAACATCCTGCGACATCGCTTTGATCGGCTCGCTATTGAATTTTTCTTTGTACGTGTGGACGCGTTTGTTTTTTTTTTGTACGTAACAAGACAATAACGCCGGACGAGGATTGTCCGTTTTTATGTGATTTTGGGGGCAAGACGACCGTTGGAATGATCATTGTGTAAATATGCTTAGAATTATGTAAGGGTGAATTTAAAAGAAGGGGTTCACAGTGTGTTGAGGCTGGAGACATCAGCTACTTCGAGAAGGATCGTCGAAGTCAAATGTCTTTAAAATCATTTTTTTTCCTATTTTTATACATGTTCAATTCTGGGTAAAAATCTGAACATTAATTTCGCGAATAAATCTGGACACACGGTACGTTAAGGGGGGAGATACCAAAAATTGCTGATTTTCATGATTTTTTTTATAGGAAAGATTTCTTCACTATTTTTTAAACTTAGAGTATATTTTATTACTACTTTTGGCTGCTACGTGGTATTTTTTTATTGATCTTTAAAAATGGCGGAGATATGGCACGGTCTTCTAAACGGGTTGCGGCGGATGTTGTCGGACGGCGTGACCCGTAGGGGCGACGGGATCAATCTGAAAAAACCCAACGAAGAATTTTCTTTCATTAAGGGGCCAGTCCACTTTGGAGCCACGAAAAAAGGCTATTTTCGCGATTTTTTTGAGGACTTTATAAAAGATATGAATATAAAAGTTGTTGGGCTTGATAAATAAAGTCTTGAAGTACATTTTAAAAAATTTCAATTCATTTTTATTAATTTTTAAGTACAAAAACTAAACTTAAACGTAACGCTTAAAAAATTGGTGGGCTAGGTAGCTCCATCACAACTCGGCAACGGATTATCTGAAAAAAAAAATCAAAGTCCATTAGATTCAGTATTACACCAGCTACAAAATTACCCTCGAAAATAAAGTTTCATCAAAAAATGAAAAAATGGCAGATGAAAAACGAAAAAAGTAAAAAAAACGCGCTTTTTCGCAGTTTTTCGCAACAAAAAGAGTAAAAATCAACATTTTAAAACCATCGAGGGTCATCTTGTTGCGAATCATGTTTACAATATGTGGTTCAAATTTCAAGAGAATCGGTTTATTAGTTTTAGAGATACGATGGAGCTAGATTTTGAAAACGATGTTTCGAGAAAATGCGTTTGAAGTTTATACTATGAGAAACTCATACCTAAACTCAATCGGCAATTCCTGCACCGTACAAAATCCCTTCTGATTGCTCATCGTCGTCGATTTCTTCAAGTCGTGCTTGCTTTCGATTTTTTGAAATGTTCAAAGTGGACTGGTCCCTTAAGGTTGTTATGGGGTTTAGCCGTTGGGGATGAAGTACGAGAGGAGCGCCCTGTGTTTATGTACACAGCCTATTTACTGTTACCAACTGTTAGCTTTCAAATAATCGTCATATTAAACGTACGTTTTTGAACTATCTACATCTATTTGTAAAAATCCGCATTTTTGAACATTCGGTAATTACATTAAGTGTTTTCATTACTTTGTATAATTATTTTCCATAACTTTTTCTCGCTCAATTAAGGCCTAAGGCCACTGTAACGGTCCAAAAAAAAGGTTTTTTCACGAATTTTTTGCTTCCAAAATTGAAGGTAATTGAAAAAAAACTTTTAAGGGTGTTATCGGGCATACATTAAACTTTATTATCAAATTTTTTTACAGCAAAAAAAAAAACAAAATGGCGGTTCCACAGCTATCTTCCCGGGGCATGTTTTGCTTGCAGGGCTCCGCGGCACGCAGCACCACTGGTGCACTTTTGAATCTAGAACAAAAAAAAACCATCAATCTAGAGGGTTATAGCTAGAGAATATCGATCGGATTTTAAAAAGTATCAATTTTTGTGGATTTGGCGTGCGTTTGAAAAAAAAAATTGATTTTTGACGAAAAAAACGACTAGTTTTTTGTTAATAAAAAATCAATAAATAAAGTTATTGAAAATCCCGATCGACATTCTCAAGATAATGTTAATGTTCACATCTGGTCAAAATTTCAAGTAAAAAAATGAAAATTGTTCGAGTGATGCTGCGTGCCATTTTGAAAAACCGTATTTCGAGAAAAACGCGTTTAAAGTTTTGCGAATAGTTTTTTATTGGAAAAAATAAAAAAAAGAAGGTAAAAAAAATTTACCGTTAGTCTGTAATCCCAGCACCATACATTTGTCCTTCGATGGCCAAATTTTCGTCTGGCAAAATTTACAGTGGCCTTACCCCTTAACGCGAAACGAATCGGCAACGTCGTAAATCGTCACATATCACGATGCCCAGGTTGGCAGAAGTGTCGCGAAGTTAGAGACATGCGACTCGTTCGTAACCTCAATATCGACCCAAGGAGCTGTCAAAAATTAATATCGGTCCGAGTAAAAAAAATTCCGCTGGAAAGAAAAAGTGTGTACTAAATCTGTCCATAATCTCAAAGAAATCGAAAACTTTAATAATTTACCGATATTCTAAAAAAAATGTATGTATGAAAAAAAATCCGCGTTATTTTGTCTTTGCCTAGAGGTGTCTAGAGATGTATAATTTCCGAACATAGTTATCAAATTAATATTAAGTAATTATTACTAATTAAGAGAATAAGTACCAATAATATTCGTTGTTAATTATCCTGACCGGGTAGTTTGAGGTTCCCGGGCATAATTACCGAATACCGATAAGATAGGTAGCATTTGTGTCGTCTACGACGTTGCCATTATTGCACAGTCTAACATTTCGTGTGCTTGATTTTCGCACAAATTCGCTATCAAAAACATTAATCATTTTACAACGGTACTGTGAATCCTCATTTTCACGGTACCAAGGGTTAGTCCGCTAATTAGTCGAACCGTACCTATTTTTTCAGCTCCGTGGTAACATTCACTTAGCAGATATTAATAATGTACTGACAAATGATCGGGAGTTTTCCATAAGCGTAATGTAATTAGCCCACGAAATACGTCGAGTTGCTGATTTTTTTTTCTACAAAACGGTACTGTGGATCGTATTCAAACTGCACAGGGTGATCAGCAGAGAGGTTATAAAGGTCCAGAAAAACATTCAGCTCGGTGGTAACATGTTGACTTAAGGGGAGACATACACCTAAAAGCCGGAACAAAAGGTCATTCTTGTGAATTTTTTTCAAGGAAAACTATTTGAAATTTCGTATTGGGGTTTTAATGATCTAAAAGTATATACATTTAAAAATATGTTTTATTTTCTTTATTTAAAAATATCAAAAATATACAAGAATATTGTATCTTGGCGCGTCGTAAAAAAATCTGCGTAGACGGTACCCACTGGCGTTTCTTCAAAAATCATCTGAAAAAAAAACCAAAAAGATTATTAAATTAGATACTATAAACTAGTACTTGTCATAGCCGATTTTGAAAATAACGATTTATGCCAAAATGGCGGACGTTTGAACATAAATAGTGATTTTTGGGCCAAAAATTAGTTATTATTTTGCCTATAACACAAAAACTAAGTAACGGAAAAAAAATCCTATGACAAGTACTAGATAATGGTGTATAGAATAACCACAAAAAACCTCAAGGCAATCGGTTCATTGGTTTTCGAGAAATTTTGGGTACCGATTTGAAAAACGTGGTTTTGAGAAAAACGCGTTTGAAAATTTGAGAATGAATAAATCATGAAATTTGTCAACTTACATGGAATCATCGATACCAGGCCCATAGTGTAGGTCTTCTACGGTCGACGGAATGTTCGTAGCTTCTAAATCCTCGACCTCGACCATCTAGGTGTATATCTCTCCTTAACCCCATAACAACCTTAACACTCATACGCAGAATACGAACCAAGAAAAAGTGAGAAATGTTGAAAATCGATAAAATGATACGCTTTGAAACAAAAAGATTGCATTTTCCGAAAAAAATGGCTACATTTTGCAATAAAAAATACTTTTCCTTTTAATTTTCAAAAACATTTAGGATCGTGTTTTGGACAATAAGGTTAGAAAGATTTATACCAAATTTCATCAGAATCGGTCGATTAGCTTTTTAGCTAAACGTCACGGCACTTTGAAAATGCAGTTTAGAAAACCTCCGCCATTCTTAAAGATAAAAAAAACCATGTAACAGCCAAAAATGGTGAAAAAATCTTTCCTTTAATAAAAATAATGAGAGCAATTTGTTTTCGTCGCCTTAAGGTATCTTCCCCCTTAAAGCGTGAAAAATGAGCGCAGCTAGGATTGCGCTGTATAGCCCAATGGCTCTCGGTACATTATCCATTCATATAACCAAATATGCAATGAATTATTGCCACATTACGTGACAGTACATACGCTTGTCATAATTGGCGAAAGCAGAATTGCTTAATTTTTTTATAACCTGACACCTGCCGAGATACGAAATATTAGAGAAATCAAGGGAACCTTTATGAATGAAAGTGGTGTCAAGGGAATCTAGGGTCAAACGAGGCCTTGGGGGAAGCTAAATGAAGGCCTGACATATCCACGGGAAAATGTGTCTGTCGAGTAAGAATTTTTTACCCTCATAATAGAATTACGTTTTATTGTTACATAAGGTGCAATTTAATCGAAAAGTTCCTCGAAGTTTTGCAATTATTTTTGTTTTACGGGTGGTTGGAAGAACATGCCCAAATCTTTTTTTATGACAGTATGCCTGCGAAGTACCCGCGACGTCAGAGCTTGAGACCTAATTTCTTGCCTCGCTGCCGTTTTTTTTTCATATACCTACGGCCCATTGAGATATTCACATCACCGTGTCAATATATTGCTTATAAAAATGTTTTTACTTCTTCGCAGCACTAATCGAGGAGGGCTATCATAGTACAAATCCTTACCACAACAGTATACACGCCACCGACGTGACGCAAGCGATGCACTGCTTTCTGCAGGAAGAAAAAGTGAGTCCACCACAGATCGATCGCTGTGCCTACAAGATCGTAAAGCAAAACACTCTCAGCTTAGCAGTCCTGCTACTTCGACAAGGGCAAAGAAAAACTCTCCGTAAATCTCAATTTTGTTCATCTGAACAAAGTATAACAGAATTTTCATTTCTTTTTTTTTATCATTAAAAAAGTGAGCTCAGCTTTTTCAACGAATTCTCCCATGAAATTTCTTTCATAAAGTCGTGAAAAAAATTCCTCGCGATATTTTCGGATGAAATAGAGACATGATACTTTTTTTTTCTTTCTCCGACGTGTTATGCTTTATTGAGCTATAACTTTTACAGTTTTTTTTGCGGCTTATGTAGGTAGCCTATAAAAAGAAATTGTAACGATAGTCGGACGATGCCACGCGGGGTTTTATCTACTTAATCTTCGGGAGTGTACGCAGCGGTAATATAATTTGAATTTAATACGGAAATAGCTCTCTCGCCCTTTTTACCTTTTCTGCCTTTTACAACGAGATTCATACTGGAAATTCTATTTTAACAGGCTAGACGTTTTTTGTATAATTTCATGAACTTTTTTATCGTTTCGAACCAACGGAGAGAATAGAAAACGCGCGCGTGGGCTTCTGACGATCGTCTATCATATATATTTTTCGTAGATCGCAATAGCGAACAAAAATACCATAAGTCAAGTTTTTTATTTAAAAGTAATTGAATTCGAAAACTAGCGGGCCTTGCTTTTCGAAGACAAAAATGGAGAAAGTTATTTAAATGAGCGACAAAAATCTTTTCGATACAATAAAATTACAATAAAAATGAATAAAATATATTTTTATATTATATGGACGAAAAGTACAATATACTTATATAAAAATTACAATAAAAATATGCTTTCTCCTGCGGGATGCTACAGTTCGTTATTGCGAGTAATTTTTCAATCCTCTCGAATGTTGCGATGAGAATTGCTGCGAATTTTCCAAAATTATGAATATTTCTCTCGCGATGGGAAAAGAAGAATAACAAAAAAACATCACTGGCAAAATTCATTAAAAAAATTACGATTTGAACATAGAAATATCTACATTAAAACAATAATTTCGATAATCTTAATTTGAAACATGTTTTTTCTTCGTTTTTAATATTTTGTGCGACGTATTTAATATTAATTCATTCAGAAAATCCTGCGCGAGTCGGGCAACTGACAAGTTGCTTACTGTTTATTATGTTATGTCGTCCGAATTGCAAGATGCGTGCGCGAGATTTAAATACCTATTTTAATTGTGCATTTAAGTTGATTTGAGATCTCACTCACTATAACGTTTAAGTATATGATTGTTTTTAGTTTTTGTCTCAGAGGGGAGAATGGTTAATTTTTAGATCTTAAAAGAAAGAAGTTATATGTTTTTTATCTGTTGATGATGGTTTTTTATTTTGTTGAATATTTTATGATCTCATTACTATGATAATTAATTTAAATTTCAGAGGAAAGAGTTACTTAACTGTTTTCAATGATTCATATTTTATTTTAATATTTTATGGTAAATCGTAGCACACTATTATGCTCGATCATTTTGTTCTATTAAAGATGTTAATGTCGTCCATTAGCTATAGTAAAGAGAGAAAAAAATTGGTTCATTTTTAATAAATATGAAGAAAACTTCGTTTTAACGGATTTTCTTCGTTTTTTTTTTTCAAAATTATCCAGATATCCGGATAGCAAGGTTCACTACTATCCACATTATCCGGTTACGAAAAATTAAGGAATCATCACAATGTGACCGCCCGAAAAATAGCCGATTTTCGCGATTTTTTTTAGGTGGATAGGATAAGCTGATTGGTCTATTTTTTTTATAAATTGAAGCACCGATAAAGAATACAAAATGATTTTTTTTTAAATTTATTTATCTATTGTTTAACATTGTTTTTATTTGCGGAAAATTGCGTGGAAAAAAATGGTGTCCCATGGTGGCCAGGATTGCGGCCGCAAATTGTATCTAAAACAAAAAATTAGAAATCGTTATTAATCTGTAGGAAAGCCTCTATGTTTCTAGGGAGGTTTTTTTTAGTGAAATTTGAAAAAATGGCGGCGGTTTGAACAAAAAGTATCAAATTTAGCATTTTTTTTTACAGTTTAACGAAAAAAAAAATAGGAAGTTTTCAATAAAAAGCTTTCATAGCAACATAAGTAATGACGTGAAGAATGTTCTGTTAAAATTTCAAACGGATAGCTTGAAAACTCTTCATTTGAGAGTGGCCCCCGTTTTGAAAAACACCATTCCGAGAAAAACGCGTTTAAAGTTCTAAGAAAGACTTAACTTTATCTAAGAAAGGCTATAGCGACCGAAAAAATTTGAATTTCGATCTAAAAATTGGACAGAACGTTTATAACCGTGTATACTATCGGATAATGCAAAAAAATCGATTTTTGGAAAATGTTACACTGTGATGATTCCTTAAGGGGTTAGGCCACAGTAACGGGTATAAGATCATGTGCGAATTGGACAATTTTTTCGTATGAAAAAGTGATTCACTCATAAAATTAATGACACATCTATTTAGTATGAATATCAAGCTGTTACAAAATATATATTTTTTTTCGATGTACAAAATGGCCGACTACTAATATTTTCTTTTGCTATCTTTTTTTAGGCGCTCCGCGGCGTGACGTTTAGCATCCACAATTTTCTACCTAGAACAAAAAACAAAAATTCTCGTCAATCTACATTAGAATACCTAGAGAAGTACGTACGGAATTTAAAAAATATTGTTTTATTCAAAAGTTGTAGGTATTTGAACTTAAGAAATGAAATTTCAGTGAAAAATTTCGTTACAACTGCTCATAAACTGCTCATAAAATGAAAAGTTTTCGATTAATCAGAAATTCCGTACGTACTTCTCTGCGAAATGCAATTAGGAACATAACTTTTAAATTTGAAGTAAATCGAGTGAAAATTGTTGAAGTTATTTGTCACGCCAATTGGAAAAAAGCTGTTTCGAGAAGTTTCGAGTAGACGGCCATTTTGTACATCGAAAAAAAAAATTCTAACAGCTTGATATTCCTACTAAATAGATGTGTAATTAATTTTATGAGTGAATCACTTTTTCATCCGAAAAAAGTGGTTAAATTCGCACATGATTTTATACTCGTTACAGTGGCCTAACCCCTTAACGAAAGCAAGCCCTAATTCGGACACAGTGATTGTGGACAAAACCCTGCATAGGTCTCTCGGGAACTGGAAATGGTCAGGCGAGTGCGGAATAAAATTGTTAGAGACCGGATGCTAAAAGCCCACTAGGGCCTTCGAAGGAACATCGGACATAAAAAAAACACAATTCTCGGTGTTTTCGGACCGATGACAGAAACTACGGAAAATATAACGTGCTCTTTCTCTCTGCAGATAAAACGACATCTGAGCAGTCTGGAGATAATGGCGTCGTTGATAGCGGCTGTGACCCACGATCTGGACCATCCCGGTGTAAATCAACCTTTTCTCGTTGCGACGAGCAATCATCTCGCGACCCTTTACGAGGCAAGTCCCGCACGATCGTTCCACTTTTCCCACAATTGACACCGCGTAAACAAAAGCGCACGAGGAACAGATCCCGTGTGGATGGCCTTTGGCGAACACTCACTAGGTTCTCTTCTTAAATTACGCCTCGCAGAATACTTCGGTCCTCGAGAATCATCACTGGCGATCCGCCATAGGCTGCCTCCTTGAGAGCGGCGTTTCCGAACAATTGGCACCGCAGATACGCCCTGAACTTCAACGCCACATAAGCTCCCTCATTCTTGCTACGGATATCACGAGGCAGCAAGAATTTCTCACGCGTTTCAAGGTATCGAACGTAAACTTTACACATACCCGCCTCGAAACGTAGCCGTAAAAGGGGCTAAATCTACCTAGAGGCACGAAAAAAATGACCGAAATCCGATTTTTTTTTCTGCAAAACGTTTGGTGGAAAAAAACGCATTTTTTTAAAACACTTTCAGGCACTTGTAATGGGCGCCTTTAAAATAAGTCACAAACATTACTTTAGACACCTTTAATGAGTGCCTTTCCAAAAACCACAAACCACTTCAGGCAGTTTTTTAAGCACCTTTAAGGGGCTATACCAGTGTGAACGCTGAAAATTTGGGTGATTTTCGGGAATTTTTTGGAAGAAAAGTACTCAATTAAATGTTTCGGAAAATTAAGAATATATTTGGCTATATTCGACCTATATTACATAATTTTTTCATAGAAAAATATTGAGATGCAAGCGACTTATGCGCTGCCTTCGGAGGTGCAAAAAAAAAAGTTCTTCCACTGCTGACATGATTCCGGCCGTTTGAGTAGCTGAAACCGAAAAAGGAAAAAATGTCGTTAAACTGGAAGGTATTTCCTGTACAATTTCCTATAAAATGGTCGTTTTTTTCAATGTCAAATCGTCAATTTTCATCCCATCAAAAATATCCTACGTCATTTTAGAGTAAATATATTCAAGAGTACTCAGTTCAAATTTCAAGTCAATCGGATAATTGCTCTTTGAGTTATGTCAGCAAATTTGAAAAATCTCATTTCGAGAAAAACGCGTTTAAAGATTTAACTATAGATTTTTGCAAGATAAAATGATATTGATATAAATGATATAAATGATAATGATATTCTCAAAAGTATAAACTGTAGAAAAAGGCAAAAAAAAATCGATTTTTCGAAAGGGTCACACTGGTATAGCCCCTTAACGAGTGCCTTTAAAAAAAAATCACAAAGAATACAGGAAAACAACGAAAACATGGCCGCCGGTAGATGATACCATTTTTTGCGACGTTTGGCGGTGGACCCTCTCCAGCTTAAACGGTCCATCCGAAATCTAAAAACGAAACGGGTTATTCGACCTAACAATAAATACGAGTCGTTGACGATCGTCGATTTTTTAAACCATTTTTTTTTAACAACGCGGCGACGAATTGGAACTCGAGCGTACAAAATCTATGAAAAAAGTCGTCATTTTTACGTGACGATTACAAAATGAAGATCGATTTTAAAAAAGTGAGATCGTTGATGACGTTTCAATGTTTTCCATCGTATTTCCTGTAAATTTGGAAACAATCCATCAGGTGGTTCTCGAGATATCATGTCCACCGATTTTGAAAACAGTGTTTCGAGAAAAACGCGTTTAAAGTTTGAAGTATGGCGCTGCTATCGCTCGCCTGACCGACTGTTGGAAGCCGTAGCTCATTCAATATTAGGAATATTTCGAAAATTTTCAGGGAAATTAGCTAAAAGGCGATACTATTCAATGAAATAATTTTGGAAAACGCAATTTTTCGACCCATCTAAGTAGATGGAGCCCGTTATATTACGAATCGTATCCCAGACCGAATTTAAAAAAAAAGCTTTCATTGAATGTACCAAAAAGTAGAAAATATTTTTTTTACCAGGTCACCTATATGTGACTATAAATAAAAGCTTGGGAAACTCAACTTTAAAAATGTTCAATAAATTTCATCAACTCAGTTTCATTAACCGTATTTAATTGAGCACAATAGTAATTAGAGAAATTATTATAACACGTTTGTACTCAGTTTCAGGATTTTTATTTAACAAATCTAAGGTTGTTTGATAGTAGATTAAATACAGTTTATATGTTAACAGATTTATGTAAATTGAAGATTATATGCCTAAATTTTGAGCGCCCCAAGCTTTTATTTATAGTCACATATAGGTAACTTGGAAAAAAAAAATTATTTTCTACGTTTTAGTACATTAAAGAAAAGCTTGTTTTTCTTAATATTATTTTTTACATATAAATTATTTTCTACATTTAGTCTTCAATTGATTTTACTAGTTAGTTGTTACTGGAGCACATATGCAGCTGCGGAAAAATAAAGGCAAAACTAAAAACAGAAACTGTGAAAGACAAGTGACGGAATTTAAGAGGGGGGACAATGTCAGACAAAAAAATAGGAGAGTTTACAAGGAATGACCCGGTCAAAGAATTCTGCTCCTACATCAGAGAATTCGAAAAAATAACGAAGGATGCGCACAAAGAAAAGTAGGAGATAGGGGGAAAAATGAAGGAAAAAGGAAATGAATAAATAAAATTGCTGCTTCGTCTTGAGGTATGATAAGGAAGAGGATAGGAGAAAGTAGAATGTAAGCTAGATTCGAGCAAATATTGTAAAAGGGGAATCACATGTAGGGGGGGACTCTCAGTGTAAACGCCCATGAGGGTATACCATGGAATAAACTACTACTACTACTACTAGTTAGTTGTTACTAGTAGTTTACTAATTTACAAGTTTGTACCTCACGAACACGGAATGCTTGTAAAAAATAACAAAGACTGTAATTGGAATTGAACTTACGACTAATTGCTGCAAACGACTAATTGAAAGCAACGAAAATGATCTTTTCTTCTTTTATTTTCATCAATATCGACAATATTTTCTTGCCAATTCGTGTTGTAGATTTTTAATAAAGATCCTAAAAAACGTTTGATTGATTGTCGTAGCCCAAAGCGTCCAAAAAAATACTTTGGCAATCTAAAAAATTACTTTTCGTTACGTTCCAACGATGGGAACTTCAGTACCATATTATCACGTTGGGTCGTAGTAATGTATGAACCGGAAGTGAAGCTAAGAACACTTTTCTTCCGTTCCGACAGAGTTGCCTGGACAAGAACAGCCTGAACATGGAGGAGCCGGAGAATCGTCACTTCATACTGCAGATATCGTTGAAATGCGCGGACATATCGAATCCTTGCAGGCCCTGGGACATCTCGAGGAAGTGGTCGTACAAAGTGTGCGAGGAGTTTTTTCGTCAAGGGGATTACGAGAGACAGCTGAATTTGCCGGTGACGCCGCTCTGCGATCGCCAGTCGATAAGCATACCGAGGATACAAGCGGGCTTCTTCGAGTTCGTCGTGACCCCGCTGTACCAAGAGTGGCACCGATTTTTGGGTGACGGCTTGAGTGTCTCCCTCATGTCGCACCTTCGCGAAAATCGTAAACACTGGGAGGGCTTGATAGTGTGCGAACAGGCGGATGATGCGAGAACGTCGGAAGTGTCCGATTTCGAGCACGCGCAGAACTCATCAACGTCGGACGATGAGCCGATAACCGGGGCGCGCGAGGATTTCGAAAGTGTGGATATTTTATTGCCGGAGACAGCGCCGACAGTTGCGTCGGAAAGACGTCCGAGTTTGCCGGTCGAGGTTGGCCCGCGACGCGTCAACAGGCGGCACTCGGTCCCACTGAGCGTATCCAAGCCGTTTTCCGTTTTGCCGATGATCGCGGACAGCCGGCGAGAATCTCTGCCGGACGAGGGTAACGCGCCCTCGCGTTGTCCGGTCTATCGTCTCGAAGACCCCGAATTCCTCGGCGAGGCTTTACGCGAGAGAAGCTCCCTGTCGCCTCTGTCGTCGAAAAGCAGCATCTACGAGTCCGCCGGTGGCGCCAGTTTCTCAGGCGAACGGCCCGTTAGCGCCGAAAATCTTTTGCCCGAACCGAGCATTGCGAGCATAACCAGCAGCACCGCGGCCAGCCGTTTGTCCAGCGTTCTCCAACCGGATATCGCCAGATCGGCAGCCTCCCAAACGAAACATCTCACGAGACAACAGACTTTCCCGCCGCTGCAGCCTTACGTGAGAATACGTTACATGTCGACGACCGCGGAGATGTCCAAGTGCCAGACGGAAACTCTCATGGAGGCCGAGGACAGTGTGTCGAGCTCGGAACACAGTCCGGCGGAGAAACCAACGGGCCAAAGAGAGGCCGATCACGATGCTTCGAAGCAACGCAATCAACGGGACTCTGCGAGATTTTCGAAGGAACACAGCACGGTCGATCATCGCAACGCGAGACGGCGAGAATTCGCCTTCGCTGAATTCACCAGACAGAGCTTGGACGCTTATTCCGCATTTGGGAAAGACTACCCGAGGCGACACTCCGTTCAAGCCGTCGTACGAACCGAAGATCCGAATTGTCTCGGATTCAAAAATCGTCACGGAAGACCCTCCTCCGCGCAGGAGGCTTATCCCACTCAGATGTTCTACGCGTCGCTCATCAGTGGCGCGAAATCGACGAGAAATTCTTCGACCTGTTCCGATCTCGAGACTCGCAACTCACAGACCTCCAGCGTCGAGTGCTCCGTCCCGAAGAACAACGGCGACAAGTGCACCGGCCTGTCGAAACTCGAGGAAAAGTCCGCGGAGTCCGAGCCAAGGAGATACTCCACTTCAACGACCGAACCGAAAACACCCACGACCTCCAACAATCCAAACGTGAGACGCTTCACCGCGATTCCCGTGAGCTCCGAGATGCCCGCACGGAAATTCTTCATTGGCAGCCCACCGGGATCGCCGTCACCTCTCAAGAGCGTCTCGTCGTCAAGCGACGGGGACAGCGAGCACGCCAGACCGGCTATGAGCGAGCCCAATAACGAGACCGTCTCGGTCGGCGTCAAGAGAGACTCCGATACCACGCGGCAAAAGAGCTCCAAAATTGCGAAACTCAGCGACGACGCGAGAATGAAGGAAAACTTGGATCCCAGAGCCGTTGAAGAGCCCAACAAAAGCACCGTCGCGTTCGGCAGACGGACCAATCAGGTGAGAAAACGTGGATCAAGCTCCCAAAAGCACATGATGCCGAATGATTTGGAATTTCGTGTACTCGGGTATTTTGACTCGTGATCGCGAATGTGATAGTGAAAATACACGAAAATTTGATTTTCAAGGTCAAAACTCACAAAAACTGATTTTTCAAAGGTTTTTCTATTTTATTCTAAGGGGAGGGTAGGAGTTTCAGCGTGAAAAAAAAAACACTTTTTTGCGAATTTTTTTCATCTATATGGACAGAGTAAATTTATTGAAAGCTTTTGTACATTGTTAAGTGTCATTTCAAGAACATTCCGTGAAATTTGTACGCGAAAATATCCACAAACAAGCCGGTGACAAAGCTTTTCCAAGAACGCCTTTGGAAAAACACGATTTGCGGTGTTCACTGTATCTCAGCTAGAAATTATCTGAAATCAAGTACCATTAAAATTTAGTCAAAGTATCATCAAATCCTCCCCCCAACGGTCTTTGATAATTTTTTTTTATTTCTAAATTTTTGGTGGTCATGTAAAGTGAAAAGTGCTATTTTTCACGAAAAATTCCGCCATTTTGGGGGTGGAAAACCCCCTCAATGTAAAAAAATCTCAAACTAACCGTTGGGGGGAGGTATTTTATATGTAGAAAGTGTGTACCAAGTTTGAAATAAATCGGTCATGTAGTTTTCAAATGGCAGTGAACACGGACTTTGAAAAAGTGGTTTCGAGAAAAACGCGGCACCGGCTTGTTTGTGGATATTTTCGCGTACAAATTTCACGGAATGTTCTTGAAATGACACTTAACAATGTACAAAAGGTTTCAATAAATTTACTCTATCCATATGGATGAAAAAAAAATCGCAAAAAAGTGTTTTTTACGCTGAAACCCCTACCCTCCCCTTAAGGCCTTAGGCCACGCTAGAGGCCGAAAAAATAGACTTCTTGGGAATTTTTTTTTCAGACAAACTACAAAATAAATCGAGGTTACAAAAAAGGGTGTTTATCATATATATCAGTGACTGTATACAATCATTTTTTTTAAGCGACTAATTTCAAAATGGCGGCTGTGCAGCGTTTATCTCAAAACTGCATTTTTTAAGTTGGCCGGAAACTTAGCTCAATTATCTGACAATTTCGTAGGCAAATTTTGCACTTTCCAAAAATTTGCTTAAGGGGGGATTGTCTTTTTTTTCGCAAAATTTACCGCTTTTTGGGAATTTTTTTGCGAAGAAAGTATACAACGGAAAACTTGTGAAACTTGGCATATAGTGTTATTGATCTGTTTACTACATACAAAAAACTTTTTAAACAATTTCATAAAAAAATCCGCCTCCCACCCCCCTCGACGCGCGATGGTCCTTTTTTGATGGTGTGCACGATTACGGCCTTCACGTTCATCCTGCAATAAAAACCCAAAAAGCATTTTACTTTAGACACGTATAGCTATCGTTCGATGAAGGGAAAAAAAATTGACGATTTGGTGACGTTTTGAACTTGAAGTATCGATTTTTCGAAAAAAATTGATCGATTTTTTGTTATAAATAAAAAACTATTAAACGTATTGCTTTTTTGCTTCATCAAACGATAAATGGATGTCAGCTGAGCATTCTGTCCAAATTTGAAGGCAATCGGTTGAATAGTTTTTGAGAAATCGTGCACACCATCAAAAAAGGACCATCGCGCGTCGAGGGGGGTGGGAGGCGGATTTTTTTATGAAATTGTTTAAAAATTTTTTGCATGTAGTAAACAGATCAATAAAACTATATGCCAAGTTTCACAAGTTTTCCGTTGTATACTTTCTTCACAAAAAAATTCCCAAAAAGCGGTAAATTTTGCGAAAAAAAAAGACAATCCCCTCTTAAAAAATCGTCAGATAATTGTTAATAACGAATGAACTATGTAATATACCAAAAAAATCCTACGTACTTCCATAGACAATGTATTTTTCAAGATATATTGAACATTTCAAGTGAATCGGTTGAAAATTGTCTGAGTGATACTGACTGATATGTATGATAAACCCCCTTTTTTGTGAACTCGATTCATTTTGTAGTTTGTCTGAAAAAAAATCCTCGAAAAGCCTATTTTTTCGGCCTCTAGAGTGGCCTAACCCCTTAAGAAATGTTGATCTTTGAGGACAATGTTTTCTACAAAAGTTGTAGCCTATAAAAAGATTGATCTTTTATGTTCCATTCGGGTTTTGTCTAAAACCATTCTGTTTCGAGAAAAATGGGATAATGCTCCGATAAGTACATTTTGCTAAACTCCATTAGTTTCAATATTATTTACTTACGCACTGTACCGCGAGAAGGTTGGAGTTTCGTTTTTAAAGTGCAGTTTAGTCGTTGAACCCAAACAAATACAACCGAGAAAAGCAAAAAATAAAATAAAATACACAAAAAAATAAATATGCACTTTAAAGACTAAACTCCTCCAACCTGCCCGCGGTAAAGTGCGTAAGTAGATAATATCGAAACTAATGGAGTTTAGCAAAATGTACTTATTGGAGCATTATCCCACTTTTTCTCGAAACAAAATGGTTCTAGACAAAAACTGTATGGAACATAAAAGATCAATCTTTTTATAGGCTATAATTTTTGTAGGAAACATTTTTCTCTAACATCAACATTTATTTTTTTTTAATAGAAAAACTTTATTTAAATCAGTTTTTCTGAGTTTTTACCATGACAATCAAATTTGGATATACCCAAAATACATGGGTACACGAAGTTCCAAATGAATCGGCGATATGGGCTTTTCGGAACTAACGCGAAAAATTAATATTGGGATGTTGAATAAGTTCTCGCTGTTTTTTTCGCGAAAATGAATGCTTTATTTGAAAAAATCATTCGGGATGCTTTCGAACGTTTCGAAACTGTTGTGTGATCCACTCCTAATGATTCTGCAAGTTCAGCTAGCGTCTGGCATGAGTCTTCATGAAGTAATGCTTCCAATGCAACACATCAAAATCATTATTTTTGAAGCGTCTAAACCAATCACTGCATGTTGCTTCCGACAGAGCATGGTCGCAGTAACCCTCAACAAAGATGTCCCGTACATCAGCTGCAGATTTTTTTGAAATAAAGTAGTGCAGTAAAATCCCCCGCAAATACTTTTTTTTACCCGAAATTTCACATGTTTAACACTATAAAAAAAAAGTTGTTTACACTTCGGCGAAATGACATTCACCGGATTTCAAGCTTGCTTATAGTACTTTTGCATAGATGCCTCACTATCTTAAAGTACACTCACGCAGTTCTGGTAACGCCATCTGTTGGAAAACAGCGAGAACTTATTCAACGTCCCATACTTTTTCGAATCTCTACATATTTGATATAAATTGTTTCATTCCTAATTAATCTTCGATTGTCGTTGAAATTCATCGCGAAATTTGCTTTTTTTATCTTGCAGGGATGGGCAAGCCGTCGAGGCTCCGCACCTGTCGGATTGCTGGCGAAACTCGACGACTGTCCGGTCGGTACAACCGGACCGAGAACCGATCGACACAGTAGTCGACGAGGTTCTGTACCGACTGACATTATCGGACACCAAGGTACGCACTCGATGAAATATTTCATTAACGACAATGTGACGGATCGAAAAAGGTCCTTTTTCCGAATTTTCTCATCTATTAGATTATTTATCTGGATTTGGAAAAAATATATTTTATTAAGCATACATTAAACTTATTTCGTGTAATTTTTTATTTAAAACAAAACTATAAATTAACATCGTTATTGAGCTATAATAGAGCCTCTGTATAAAAAATGTAGTCGAACGACCGGATCGATAACTCGACAATGGGTGATCTGAAAAAAAAATAAAAAAGTTTTATAATCTATACAAATGTAGACCTCGTTGCACATAACAGTTTTCCGAAAAAAAAATCGCAAAATGGCGGGTGTTAAAAAATAAGGGTAATTTGGGCGACATTTGTACTTATATTCGGGGGCTTATAGAACTAAATTAAAATAAACGGCTACTTGCAAGGATGGCTACTTCAATTACGGAAATGTTGGTCTTTTAGATCGAAAATTGGACAATTATAGCTAGAGTTATGGATCGAGCCAGGTCGAGAAAAGTCGTTTCAGGAAAAACGCGATTGAAAGTTTTAGTGTACATAAATCGTTACTCTGACTGCTCTCACTAAATCGTCTGCAACGTGGTCAATTTTCGATATTTAGGCTGGAACATTTTTGGATGTATGGATGGATATGTATACTTTGAGAACATGCAAAAAAATCGATTCCTTGCCCGTCACAATGCTGGCCCGCCTTAACATTATTCAAGTTTCTACATTTTACGGTAAAAATTCGAGAACTAGCGAATAAGAATTTCCCTAAAATCACGAGTTAAAAAGAGAACGATAGAAAATTGTTGCAGTGCTACTTGAAAAATACAACGATCTACTTATTCTTTTGTGTAAGCCAAAAAAATGCTTACAAAAAAGACAACCAACTTATTTCTCCATGTTACTGGAAAAGTATTTCTTTGAATTGAATTCCTTTTGGCCTGATGACAATGGTACTCCTTTTTGTATTGTCAATAGTAAGCGGATCGTTTCGCTCAGCTCTGGGACCGCGGGGTGAGAACGTACCGTTGCCCAGGAGAGCGAGCCTCCCGCACGAAGCGGCACTCGGCAATCTATTCGGAAACGTACTTTTGCCAGCTGGTAAATCCTCGTGCACTTAAATGACAACAACTGCAATCATTACCCACATAATTCACGCACTTTTTGAATTATCAATCACGCTGATAAATTTGGATCTCGGTTGTTCTTCATTTTTACTGACATTTTCGTACTTCGCAATATTTGCGATAGAACTCATAGACTCATCGAAAATCAATAATTACAAAATAATACAAGTTGCCATTTATAAAGAAGTAATAATAATTGCTATTTATAGAAAAATAATGCGATCTTTTGTACAAAAAATGAGATTTTGAAAAATGCTTCAGCAACCTCTGCAAATCATTGTTATTTATTAGGAAATATCAATAATTGCTATTTATTGAGGAAAAATAATGTGATCATTTTTACAAAAAATGAGATTTTGGGAAAAAAGTAATCATATTTACAAAAATTGAGATTTTGAAAAAACTGCGATCATTTTTGCAACAAATGCAGTTTTGAAAAAAATGTGGTCTTTTTCGCAAAAATTGAGATTTTGAAAAAACTGTGATCATTTTTACAAAAATTGAGATCTTGAACAAAATAAGATTTGGAAAAAAAATTGAGATTTGGAAAAAAATTGAGATTTTGAGGGGGGAAAATGAGATTTTGAAAAAAATGTGATCAGTTTTACAAAAATTGAGATAAGAAAAAATGCTTCAGCAACCTCAATGTAAAAAAACTCAATTTAAACACGATTGTTCACGTTTTTTCCTAGACGAAAGAGAAAATGTGCCAGCGAATAACAACAATAACAACAACAACAACAATAACGGTGGCCACACGGGTAGCAACAACAACGGTAGTTGCCGAGTGACCGAGGGTATGCCGATTACAGGCTCGATGCCGTCGCCGAGACGAGGCTCCGTGCCGGCCGACATATCGGAGCTCCGTCGCGACTTGTTCGGTCGCAGCAGCGTAAACGGAAAAACGCGAAATCGCAAGAAAACACTGAGACGCAGAAGCAGCGGTGGACCGGAAATGTTCTCCGGTCGAAGCAGCACCGACAATGACAACGACAATGGAAAATTGGCAGCATGGAAGAGGGACATGGCCAAGAGGGACTCGATTCCCGAGCCCTCGGTCAAGCGACGCGGAAGCCTTCCCGTCGAGATGGTTTCCATTTTTCATCCTGGTCGGTACAACTATAGATAAGCAAAAGGGAGAAATAAAATCGAGAAAGAAATCACGAAATGACAGAGCATCTTTGGCATTGAGAGATCGAGAATAAGGCGGACCGCGCGTTGGAATAAAGTTCCCTAGTTCGTTGGGTATGCGTGTAATTGTAATATCGAATTGAAACTCAATTACTCAAGTATAGATTTATAAATACCGATAATGGTCAATATTTGGCTCCGTCAAATCGAGACCGTTTAACGTTTATTTTTCCGAAACTAATTATCCTACGGTAATCGCGTGAATTTGAGTATCCGCGAAAAAAGCCCACCTTGATAGTCGCGTCCAAACAGGCCGAGCCGCGTTGATCCTGCCTCGCGAGGCAGCCTCGGTACGTATGCTATCAATCAGAGTTGGGCGTAATTCTATTTATAAATACGAATACGAATTTATTCACATCGTGATTTTCATGTGAATATAATTACAAATTTATTCATACTTCACTTATTTGTATTCACATGCAAGCATTCAAATACAATTGTATTCACAAATATTCTGAACATACAAATAAATTCACAGAAAAATAGAGAATATTCACAAAAAATGTGAATATTTACAAAAAAATCCTGTGAATTAAGAAAAAATTCACATCACAATCTGTGAATGCAAATGTATTCACAAAAAATTGTAAATACAAAAAATTCACAAAATAAGTTGTGAATTTTTTCGTATTTAAGACAAATTAAAATCAAATTCACAATGATTAGATTAAAATTTACGCCAAAAGTGAGTTGGTACGTATTTTGAGAGAAATCATTGCCTCAACACAATGTTGTCTCTCAAAATAGTAACAACTCACTGGTGGTGTAAATTTTAACATAATTGTCGTGAATTTGATTTTAATTTTCTTCAACATGAGTAAATTCACAACTCATTTTGTGAATTTTTTCATATTTATAATGTAATATTTGAAACTCACAAATTTTTTGCAAAAATGTCTTTGCCTCGCCGCAATGTTTTCTCTGAAAATACGTAAGAACTCACGTTTGGTGTAAATTTTAATCTAATCATTGTGAATTTGATTTTAATTTGTCTTAAATACCAAAAAAATTTACAACTTATTTTGTGAATTTTTTGTATTTACAATTTTTTGTGAATACATTTGCATTTCACAGATTTTGATGTGATTTTTTTTCAATTCACAGGATTTCTTGTAAATATTCACAATTTTTTCTGTGAATTTATTTGTATGTCCAGAATATTTGTGAATACAATTGTATTTCTATGCATGCATGTGAATACAAATAAGTGAAGTATGAATAAATTTGTATTTATATTCACATGAAAATCACAATGTGAACAAATTCGTATTCGTATTTATAATTAGAATTACGCCCAACTCTGCTATCAATGGTACCCAAACAAACGATGCGAGCGAGGCGCGTCCACAGTGCGAGGCGGTGCCGCGCGACGCTGTCTCGGTTCTTGCCTCGGCCGGTCTGGACACGGCTATTCACGCTGAAAAACACACAGTTCTTTCCGAGGCTAGTCCTCTTGTCGTTTGATTCACCCTAAAACCAATACACGTAAATGTTCTTTCCCGTTCAAGTCTCACTTAAAAAATGCTCTTTTACGTGCAAGTTTACGAAGTTTCGATGTCTTTGCACGGCAGGAACAACGGCCGGTGCCCGAAGGTCCAGTCTATGGCGACTTTAGCACACGTTCGAGGAAGCCGTCGCAACGTCGATGGGTCGCTCGTCCGAGACTTCGTCGAGTCGTTTGGCTTCGATGACCGCGAGACCGACCAAATCCAGCGACGAGACGCGTCCGGATTAGAAAGAAAAATCAGCCTCACGCTCGTTCATCGCCGAAGAGGGGAGAACAAAAAAAAATCTTACGCGCCGTCTCGCGTATACGCATACACAGTATCAATCAAAATACCGTGAACGAAGAGAAAAAACAAACGTCCGCTGATAGATTCGATCCGCGGATATCGGTGTGAATTCCTCGCTACCAGTGCTCTCTATGATTCGCTCGGACCGTCCAAGGATCGAGACGTCGCGGTTTTTTTCGTGCCCGAGATGGCTTTTTACAAATGAACGAAAACACGAAAAATAAGAGGAATAAAAGGAGGTAAGAAAATACCGTAGAGGTCTCTCGTACCGTCTTCCGATGAATTGACGAACATTCACGAGGAATTAAACACAAGCTCGCGCGCCAAATTGACTTGTGCCATAAAGAAAAATTGAAAGGGAAAAAAAGTTTAAAAAAGCACGTAGAAAGTGACGAACGTCGGATGAAAATGAAGCGATGCGATGAAAGTTGAGCGATACGGAGGAGGGAGAAATCTCGAGGTAAGATTCGCGGCTCAAATTTCAAGAACAACAATATCGAAGTATGTATAGTCGATTTGTTAACGAAAACAATAACACGTTACATTGAAAACACTCGGACACGCGCGCGCGCGCATCACACACACATACACAAACGCCCAAAGACATTCTTCGTGACGATTTTAATTAAATTAATAATGAATAATAATAATAATTAAGTAAAATACGCCTACGTACGGGAGACGGAAAAAAAAGACTGGTAGAAGGGAATCTTGAAAACGTAGAGGTAGAGGTACAGTTAAATGAGAAAATGTAGTTTGACGAAATTGAGGTGACAATTTGCTCATTAACCAGACGAGAAAAGACGGCAACAGCGAAGATTGAAAAGAAAATCACGAAAGACCGAGACTCGGGATTTTTTTTGTACGAAGGGACCGATCGCGAACATCGTCAGGCGTTTCCGTGTGCATCGCTCAGATCGGGTCGAAGACAGAGGCTCGGATGAGTTTAAAAAAAGTGTGTCTGGAGTACATATTGTATTTTTTAACGATGTTTGTGTTTATTTATTTGTTGATATTTGTTTTTTGTTATACGGAAATGTGGAAAATGGAGTTTCTCTTGGAGTTACAAGAGAAAATTCGCCGTTGAATTGACCGAAATAAAAGAAACTGCAACTTTTATTCAAGGTTTGAAAACGAGATCGATGCGTTTGTTTTTCCTTTTTATAATTCCGGAGATAAACCGGCGAGAAATAGTCAAATCAAAGGATAACCGAGAAAATTGTGAAAAAATCTAGCTCTAATCCACGATAATCTCGAGTATAAAGATCGCAACAATATTCGGATCAAATGGGCAGTCAGTATCGAGTCAACGATGACAAACGGAAAATTTCACAAGACCAGCGATGGCGTATGATCGTTCCGATACTTTGATCTATATAATTTTTCACATAATTTGAGATGGAGATTATTTTAATCTTGTACGATTTGTGGCCCGAAATTACGCTCTTTCGACACGAAAAACGCGAAAAGCGGACGATAAAGGGAGAAGAACGATTGGCGTTCTATCGTGGACCCGCTGAGGTGGGTGCGCCCGTTAACGGGTGATGCCTAGTTGTAACAGTCGAAAATAGTCGATTTTGAGGATTTTTTTTTCAGAAAATTGCGATAAATTTTTACAAAAATTAGGTATTCGGAAAAGTATTATCTGGAAAACAATCTGTAATTTTTTGTGTAGAAATATTTAAGGGATCATCACAGTGTAACGGGTTGAAAAATAACTGATTTTCGGGATTAAAATACGCTAATCAGTCTGATTTTGTTATGTCGAATCAAAACACTCATGAAGAACAGAAAATACATTTTTAAACGTTTATTTTTATTTTCCTTACGTATTTCTAACGGTTGAAAATGTCTTCGAAAAAAGAGTAAATATAAAAAAGGCTGTAAATATAATCTGAAACAAAATTTGTAAAAAGACTATTAATCAGTATGAAAGCCGCTATCGTGCTATGGAGGTTTTTTAGATCAAAATTGACAAAATGGCGGCGGTTTGAAAAAAAAAGAATCAAATTTAGCCAATTTTTTCGACCGTGTTTCGTTAAAAAAAATGAAGATTTGAAAAAAAGCTTCCATAGCCAGATAAAGAATGGCATGAAGAATGTTGTGTCAAAACGGATGAGACGGATAGCTTGAAATCTCTTCCTTTGAGAGCGTACCTCGTTTTAAAAAACGATATTTCGAGAAAAACGCGTTTAAAGTTTCGAGTGCGGAATTTTAATTGAAATCGTCTACTTACGATCAATCGGCGATGCCACGTCCATGTTTATAACCGTCTATACTATCGAATGATGCAAAAAAGTCGATTTTTTGGAAATTTTACACTGTGATTTCTTAAGGGGAGATATACACCTAGGAGCCGGAAAAAAGGTCATTTTTGTGAATTTTTCAAGGAAAACTATCTGAAATTTCGGATTGGGGTTTTAATTATCTAAAAGTATATACATTCAAAAATATGTTTAATTTTCTTTATTTAAAAATATCAAAAATATACAAGGATATTGTATGATCCTTGGAGCGTCGTAAATCTGCGTATACGGTACCCACTGGCGTTTCTTCAAAAATCATGTGAAAAAAATAACCAAAAAGATTATTAAATTAGATACCAAAAAGATTATTAATCTAGTACTTGTCATGGCCGATTTTGAAAATATCGATTTATGACAAAATGGCGGACGTTTGAACATAAATAGTGATTTTTGGGCCAATAATTAGTTATTATTTTGCCTATAAAACAAAAACTGAGTAACGGAAAAAAAATCCTATGACGAGTACTAGATAATGGTGTACAGAATAACTCCAAAAAACCTCAAGGCAATCGGTTCATTGGTTTTCGAGAAATTTTGGGTACCGATTTGAAAAACGTGGTTTTGAGAAAAACGCGTTTGAAAATTTGGGAATGAATAAATCATGAAATTTGTCAACTTACATGGAATCATCGATACCAGGCCCATCGTGTAGGTCTTCTACGGTCGACGCAATGTTCGTAGCTTTTAAATCCTCGACTTCGACCATCTAGGTGTATATCTCTCCTTAATCGAAGTAATTTTCGAAATATCAAATTAAAAAAAAATGGCGCTTGTTTAAAGTGAGACTTGATTTTTGCGAAAAAAAAACGCGTTTTTCGTTCATCAAATCGAAAGTATACATCGGAAAAGAAAATCCTTCGATCAAACACTATATTTTAACATCTAGAAAAAGCGCTAAAAATTGCAGAAAGTTCGATGCAGTAATTTTTGAAATATTTTGCTCGACTTTAAAAACTTACTTTCGAGAAAAAAAAGCGTTTAACGTTTCGAACGACGCACATAGGGATATTTCTGCTAAAGAGGCGGCCAAAAATAGAATTCCTTAAATGTATCCCAGTTTAAAAAAAACTGCTACTATAGAATGTTGAATAGACACCAAACAATGGGTGACCCCTTCTCGTTACCCAACTGGGACGATTTATAATATATATAACAAACAACGATTTGTAATATATATACCAAAGAAAATAATTTTCCCCGCCTAATTAGCTTAAGGGGAGGTACGTGAGTAAACTGCGAGAAAAACAGGTGAACTTCGGGAATTTTTATCTCAAAAACTAATGTTTCGATTGGATTCAGGTTTTTTTATTGGAAAATATGTACATTGAGGTATGTTTAGGAATTTCTAAAAATAAATTCGTTGACTGGAAGCGATTCAAACGCGATTATCTCGAAACAGAGTTTTCAAAGTCGGTGCTCGGTATCTCGAAAACGGCTTGTCCGATTTTGTCCAAATTTGGATACAATATTCTTCGATAGTTTTTCTCGTTCGGCACGTAGGATTTTTTTGAAATTTTCATTTTTGACGGAATTGCGACCGTTTTAATTTAACATTCGTTTTTCGTTCGCAATTTCCGACGATTTTGGATTGCATACACATTGCATAAAAAAGCAATGGTTCAATCAAATGAAAAACCCCTACGTGGCGAACGAGAAAAACTATCGAAGAATATTGTATCCAAATTTGGACAAAATCGGACAAGCCGTTTTCGAGATACATCTGGCACCGACTTTGAAAACTATGTTTCGAGATAATCGCGTTTGAATCGCTTCCAGTCCACGAATTTACTTTAAAAAATTCCTAAACATACCTCAATGTACATATTTTCCAATAAAAACAACCCGGATCCAATCGAAACGTTAGTTTTTGAGATAAAAGTTCCCGAAGTTTACCTGTTTTTCTCGCTGTTTACTCAGGTACCTCCCCTTAATACTCCTATGTGCGACGCTCCGAGCGTTCCGACGAGCGTCAACCTAACAGCCTATAAATCTGTCAATTTTGATCCGATCGACTTAACATTTCCACAGAACATGTAAAAGATAATCCACTGTCAAAATGTATTGGCTTTGAAAAAAGTGATTTTTCGACTTTTACAACTAGGCACCCCTCACAGAAAAACCGCTGGGCTTCACCATACGCAGTATCCGTTTCCAGCATCGGGTACGCCACAATCGCGTGGATACATTTTTATCGGGACCCGAAATCGCGTGTACGGTCGCCGACCGCGCGTTTTTTCCCCTTAACACTCACGAGGGCCAGTCAATGAAAAAACCAAACAGACATAAGCAAGAAAGGGAAAAGACTCGTTGCGGTGATCTCGAAGTGTCCACCAACCGAAGAAGTAAAAGATGTTGAAGTTTCCATGTATCGAACGTGACGGAAATTCTTTTTTTCCTTCCATTTCTTTATTTTTATTATTACCCGAGTTTTCTCTTCATTTGGGCAATTAAAAAAAAACCATCGTATTTCAACGGGGCAAACTTAAACGTTATAAAATTAACAATACCAATAGATGTTTATCTCTCTGCATATGTCCCGGTAACAAACATCTGCGGAGCTGGCTCCGCGGGAAGATATACTCAATACACGTTAAAAGAATTTCTTTTCTCCAGAAGGAGAATAATACCGACAACAATAATAATAATAACGATAAATAGTAATAGTAATAATAATAACTGCATTGGAAAATCTCAATTTCAGCGAAACGAAAGAAAATGAAACACTTCTAGACATTCCATTTCCTGTGACACGTTCAAAGATGTGCGTTACGTATAGCCAATGTGTTGAAACGATCAATGATTGTAATTACGACGTATTCGTGATCATTATTATCGTTATGGTCGTATCTTTCATGAAACATGTCATTCGCATCATCTTGTCATCGTCATCGTTGTTGGAATAATAATAATAGATAATAGATAACGATTAAGCCGATAGTTAGAAAAGCGACGAGAAAGTGGCGATTTTAATCGCAACACAATGTGAATTCGCATGCGCGGATAGGGAGGAAAAAGAATGTTTAGGTAGATAGTCATTGAACGTTATAAACGGTAGAGAAAAATAATTTAAACAAACGAAGCACGATTGAATTCGAATACGGTTGAAGACCGCTCGTTCGTCATCGATGATGTATACTATATAGACGTATTTATTTATTATACAAATAGAGGCGCTCAGACTGTGTGTTTAAATTAGCGTGTGCGATCGCGGAGAATCGACGAAATCAAAAGATATTCAGTGTATAAAAAAAAAAAGAAAATCGACGACTCTGATGTTTTAATTATTCGCGCGCTCTCTCGAGTTCTTGACAATTTCCAAGCTCCCGTATCAACAATTTCACAACTTCGTTGCGTGTATCGTCGCTTTGTGTAACATCGAACGTTGAGCCGACGACGAAAAATCTCGCCTTCCGCTAGGACCGTAAGAAATTGATTTGCCTTTTGTTCGAGTGCGAGGATTGTCGCGCGAAAAATCCGCTTGGGGCGCTGCGATATTCAATTATTATCATGGCTCAAGATCGAGCTACGTTCAAGGGTAGTATTTTGTTTTGAAACGCGGCCACGTCCGAGAGCAACTTGTGGAAATTCCAAGCTGGACTTTTGTTGAATATACTTGTGTTTAAAGAGCGGCTATTCGACGAGCGGAAATCGATTTTTCAGAGATTCAAACTTCCTCGCATACTCGGGAAGAAAAAATCTTTTTCTCGGCACGTAAACCAAAAAAAAAGCAAAAGCATTGACTAATCTCTCAATTTACCAAAAATCGCAGGATAAACAAACGATAGAGGATATTCGTTGTAGGCGAAGAAGGAAGAAAAAGTCGTTTTCACGTAGAGCGTAACGCGATTATAAATATCAATATGTATAGGAACCGATGTGATGAGTGTCGAACACGTAGCGATTAGAAAACTCAATTTTCCCATTATCGTCGAGAGTACGTCCGGCGTGGCGGAGTCTCCGGGTAAATGACCGCAGTGAAGAAAGTAGGGAAGATATATGTCGAAGCTTCGATCAATTATTGCGCACTGCTGTAATGCACTTTACGCACGGCGATATTACCTGCGTAGAAAAGCAAAGTTCCGAAAATATTCGAATGAAATCTTTTTCGTAATAATCTGCCGTTTTACGCGAATATCCGGCGGAAATCGTTGAAACGACGAAGGGACCGCTCAAGATCGCAAAAGCAATCGTCTCGCAACCCTCGTTGAATTCTTATCGCTCGCGCTGTACGCACGAAGAACTACACGAAAATCTTCTCTTTCGCGTCTTTGGCGATCCCGCATTACTGGCGTTGAGAGCACGAAAAAAAAGAAAATGTAATATACTTACGTTAGTGACGTTCGTACGTGTTATGATCGGTGCGCAGCGACGTCTACGAATTCTTGTAATACCGATACTCCGTAATTCTTGCGGCAATTTGTGTGTGTGTGTGTATATATATATCTATAATGTATACGGTGTACACCATCTGACTGCACTCTGGGTCGAGAATCACGAACGAACGATAGCGAAAAATTCGACAAAAAGCACCAAAGTTGACTCCATTAACCGAGGCGAAACTATTCGATAAGAACGTCACACTTTTAGTGTGGCGAAGTGAGAAAAACCATTCTCGGAGCGGAAGTTAAAGGGGGAAGAAAAAAAAACACGTAATCTCATAAAGAATAAATACAAGAGACCAATCTATGGGACTAAAGGAAGAAGAAAAAAACCATTGAAGTTTGCCGATTATGCGAATAGCAATTTCTCGTTATAGCGTAACTATATATTGTACCATATACACGGGGATCACGACCACTTTTGCCCAGCACACTTCTATCTTTTTCAACGATCGAACGTAGCAGCAAACGCTCATTACTGCGAACGCGTACATTTATCTGTATACATACGGGACGAGTCACTGGAACTTGGACACTCGAAAATTCGTGTTAATGTTTATTTTCGATAACACAAAGTCGGAGACCACATTCAATGGGGTCTTTCGAGAGTCGACGGATTTCGATATCGACTCCACTTTTTTAAACGAGAACTGTGATCGCCTCTTTTTTAGTGACTCAACCTGTATGTGCATATATATATATATATATATATTTGTATGTTGAAAAAAAATCAACTCTCACCCTTTCGAACTAACGGCATTAGGTTCAAAAAAATGGCTGCCAAATTTGAGCTCCCTAACTCGAGTTTGTAGAGCTCGATATTTTTTCCCCCATTTAATTTACATAGTAATGTTCAAACTTGAATATCTCAATAAACTAATTAATATTTGGGAAACTCTGCTAAATATTTTCGAAGCTGACTTTTAGTGGTAAAAAGCTTTTTTTTCATTTTGATATGATTATTTTTTACGCAATATTCTGTTGATTAAATAAATGCATATATTTCTGTCGAAAATAAAAAGAGCGTTTCTCTAATATCTTTAATTTGTATGGAAATAATATCGAGATCACGAAAATGTTGCTTTACAGCTTCAGTAAAGGTCAATTTTAAGAATTTTTAGTTGGGGTTGGCTCAGTTAATTAGTTGTAGAGTTATTCAATTTTGAACGTAAAGTGCGAGTTTTTTGTGTAAATCATAATAGGCAGAAGATATGATATTGTAGTTTGCGTAGTTGGGACGCGACGAAAGTTCAGTTGCTCGATCTGTTTTTTGCAAATTCGGGCTGCAAAAAACAGTCGAATGGTTTTTTTAGGATTTTTGGAAGAAATCTGGGTGAATGTCTAGAATCGGGGCTCCTGACCAAAAAAGGGGTGGAATTTTTTTCAACCGAGCTGATTTTTTTCGTGGTACTTATGATTATACAACTCGGCGGAAGACTTTCCCAAACATACCCAAATGAACCCAAACAAACCATGTGTGTGCGCCCTACCCCCTGACCGCAATATTCACGTCAAAGTGTTTGAAATCCGCAATTTCCTTGCATTTTTTTTCGTATTAAAAAAAACCCAAAATTTATCAAATTAATAAAAATTGTTAGCCTCCGCTAACGAAATATCATTAGTGGAGACCAATAGAAGCTGCCCATGGCAAAATAAAAATTTTGTTGACGTTTTTGGTCAGGAGCCCCGATTCTAGACATTTACTGAAATCTGGAGCCCAAGTTTGCTGGATAAGATTTTGGATGATGAAGAAAATAAGAATTATTATTTATTTATTTCAATTTTGTTGCATTCCGGTGATGCAAACTTCATCATCAGAAGATTATCGAGCATCACCACTTGGGTTTGAGTCAGGGAGCTCGGGAACGGCATACATTTTTTTATACCTACAATAATTTAAAAGGGTACGAGAATATTTTTATGATGAAGTTTGCATCGTTGAAACGCAACGAAAGTTCAGCAGCACGATTTTTTTGTAAGCCCCCCTCCGAAAAAACTCGACCAATTTGATAAGGATCCTAAAGTAAACTTATCAGACAGCTCGAAGTTGCAGGATATAATCTTGGATAACGAAAAAAAATTAAGAACTAAAGAGAAAAATGTTGATTTTCGTTGCATCCCCACGATGCGAACTTCAACGTCGTGATTTTTTTTCGACATACCCATTATATGTGTATATGTAAATCTATTACGGTCAAGCTCTTTTTCAATTAAAACGCGTTTTCCCTAGTAAAAACCAAAATTCACTGATAAATAAATTTGAATGTCAGTTGAAACTCGTTTTAAGCCTAAACAAACAAACAAACCCAAACTAGTCCGTTTCGTTGGATCTAGTTTTTCCAAATTAAAACTAATTTTAACTAACACTCAAATTCATTTATCAGTAAATTCTAGTTTTCAGCAGGAAAAACGAGTTGCACCGAAGGCGTTCATTCTGAACTAGTTTTTCACTCGATAAAACGAGTTTAAACCGAAAACGGGTTTTGACTGTAACATATGTATATATACACGTTGAATAATTCATTGGTAAATATATGGCAAAGGGACCTTTATGAAAAAAATGAACCAGCAGTTGGGTGTATTTTCGCCTCCCAATCATGAATACGCCATTTAAAATTGTCGTTTTCTAAAATTGATGATGGTACGAAGCAAAGAAAGTCGGAAATAATCGTACTGCGGATACTATTTTTGGACTTGCCAATGGTAAGGCGTCGGACAATGTTAAGGGGAGGTACCTGAGTAAACGGCGAGAAAAACAGGTAAACTTCGGGAATTTTTATCTCAAAAACTAATGTTTCCATCGGATCCGGGTTTTTAAAATTGGAAAATATGTACATTGAGGTATGTTCAGGAATTTTTAAAAATAAATTCGTTGATTGGAAGCGATTCAAACGCGATTATCTCGAAACATAGTTTTCAAAGTCGTTGCCGGATGTATCTCAAAAACGGCTTGTCCGATTTTGTCCAAATTTGGATACAATATTCTTCGATAGTTTTTCTCGTTCGCCACGTAGGATTTTTTTGAAATGTTCATTTTTGACGGAATTGCGACCGTTTTAATTTAACATTCGTTTTTCGTTCGCAATTTCCGACGATTTTGGATTGCACACACATTGCATAAAAAAGCAATGGTTCAATCAAATGAAAAACCCCTACGTGGCGAACGAGAAAAACTATCGAAGAATATTGTATCCAAATTTGGACAAAATCGGACAAGCCGTTTTCGAGATACATCTGGCACCGACTTTGAAAACTATGTTTGGAAATAATCGCGTTTGAATCGCTTCCAGTCAACGAATTTATTTTTAAAAATTCCTAAACAAACCTCAATGTACATATTTTTTAATAGAAAAAAACCCGGATCCAATCAAAATATTAGTTTTGGAGATAAAAATTCCCGAAGTTTACATGTTTTTCTCGCCGTTTACTCAGGTACCTCCCCTTAAGGCGGGATATACATTTACAACGATAAAAAAACGATAGAACTATACATGTAGAATATTTTCCCAAAATTTCAAAGGGAAGGGATTCGGAGCGGACGTAAACTTCAAATGCGTTTTTGTCAAAACTGCATCTTCGAAATTGGCGTGCAGGATTACTCAAAAACTAATAAGCCGATTGCGTTGAAACTTGGTAGAAATATTGATAATATTGCTACCTTCTACTTAAGGAGAATTGTTTTTGAAAAATTAGAAGAAAAAAAACTTTTTGACTCCATATTTCACAAAAATTATGCGTGAAATGTAATTTTTTTGCAAATGCATGCCATTATCTTAAATTTGCATTTTCTTCATTTTAATTACTGTAAAATAGAAACTATACATGTTCTAACTGAAAAAAAATTTTGAATTTTTTTGCAAATATAAGACTACGGGAAGCTGAGATGTACGCCGATTCGCAACTGCCGCGGAAAACGGCTTCGCCATTTTTATTATGAAAGAATTTCAAAAAATTGTTTTGTCTACTTAAATATACTATTGAAGTATACTTAAAATTTGACAAATGTAGAATAATTATTTCTTCGTTTAAAAAGTCCCTCAAAATTGCTTAATTTGTTCTCGTCTAAATGCATTTTCCGCCTTAACGTCTCGCTGTTATGCCAAAAAAAAACATCCCGATTAGTCCTACTTCAGAATCCTCAAAAACGTTTGGATTTGTTTGGTTTGATCATCCCACGATATGGGACACGCGAGGCACATTTGGATTCCTACTTGGCAGATTTTTTTTCACATGTCGCAGTCCATTTAATGATCGAATACCGACGTTCTTCAATAGTATCGCTAAATTCTTTAAAACCAATTAAACTGATAAAAACCTTTTTTCTACTGTATCGTTGATTTTCCGCTATTTTCACTCCTTTTCCGCGACAATTATAGAGAACGACTTTTTTTTGTTGACATATCTGTAATGACGAAAAAATACGCCGGAATGATTCAATTTTTTTGTCTTCAGAAAGGGCCCCTTTTCCAGACATTTACCAATTGTTTTCCCAAAACCCGGCTATAATCTATAGTCGTTCCACCCATAAAATATAATAACGACCATTCTAATAATCTAGCTCACGATTAAGCTGACGAATCGCGAGTACAGAGGCGATTCACCCAAGCCCAAAAGAGTTTGCAACTTTGATCGCTTCCACGTCGTCTCTCCGAAGAATGAATGCAAGTCAAAACAAAAGCTGAAGAAACATCGGAAGTTGCGAAATGTTGCGTGCGAACGGTGTGAATCTCTTCCGTATGCGAGAAATGAAAAAAAACGCGCGTCTTTATAATAATTCTTGCACATTGTATAGACGCAGTTCGCTCTGCGAGCGAAACACGATCGATGTACTCGTCCAAGTCCCTTTTTCTATGACCACATCACGATATATATGCCCATCGAGATAAGCACTGACGTTGAAAGATACGACGAAAGAAAAAAATGAATCAATCAACCGATTGGATAAAAATGGAATCGTCGTTGTGTAACGAGCATCCGAGTATGTATGTATGTGTGTAAGGTTTACGAATTTTACGAATAAAAACGAGTAAACGTGCGCGCTCGAGTTCCCCTACGGGCAACGCGCGCGAACGCTCTTTTTTCTCCTCCAGCGTGAAAGTGTATTACTCGTGTAAGAGAAAAAAAACATGTATGCTGACGGATGGACCCATCTTATTCGAATTTCTAAAATATTTCTTGGCGATTCCTGTCAAGCGACACGAAAACTACTCGACTCCTGTACCGGCGCGCGCATGCGAAGAGTTGCATGCAGAAACAAGCGAAAAAAGAAATGGAAGGTGTACGGGATCGACGGAACAAAGAACCAGCGCCGTGGCAGGACCACGGGCTGTCATTATTATTAAGGGGTTAGGCCACAGTAACGAGTATAAAATCATGTGCGAATTTAACCATTTGTTTACGTATGAAAAAGTGATTCACTCATAAAATTAATTGCACATGTATTTAGTTTGAATATCAAGCTGCTAGAAAATATATGTATATTTTTTTTCGATGTACAAAATGGCCGACTACTAATATTTTCTTTTATCTTTTTTTAGGCGCTCTGCGGCGTGACATTTACCATCCACAATTTTTTACCTAGAACAAAAAACAAAAATTCTCGTCAGTCTACATTAGAATACCTAGACAAGTACGTACGGAATTTAAAAAATATTGTTTTATTCAAAAGTTGTAGGTATTTGAACTTAAGGGGAGACACCTAGGAGCCGGAAAAAAGGTCATTTTTGTGAATTTTTTCAAGGAAAACTATTTGAATTTTCGGATTGGGCTTCTAATTATCTAAAAGTATATACATTCAAAAATATGTTTAATTTTCTTTATTTAAAAATATCAAAAATATACAAGGATATTGTATGAACCTTGGAGCGTTGTAAAAAAATATGCGTATACGGTACCCACTGGCGTTTCTTCAAAAATCATCTGAAAAAAACCAAAAAGATTATTAAATTAGATACTATAATCTAGTACTTGTCATAGCCGATTTTGAAAATATCGATTTATGACAAAATGGCGGACGTTTGAACATAAATAGTGATTTTTGGGCCAAAAATTAGTTATTATTTTGCCTATAAAACAAAAACTAAGAAACGGAAAGAAAAATCCCATGACAAGCACCAGATAATGGTGTATAGAATAACCACAAAAAACCTCAAGGCAATCGGTTCATTGGTTTTCGAGAAATTTTGGGTACCGATTTGAAAAACGTGGTTTTGAGAAAAACGCGTTTGAAAATTTGGGAATGAATAAATCATGAGATTTGTCAACTTACATGGAATCATCGATACCAGGCCCATAGTGTAGGTCTTCTACGGTCGACGGAATGTTCATAGCTTCTAAATCCTCGACCTCGACCATCAAGGTCTTCCCTTAATCTTCCCCAATATCTTCCCTTAAGAAATGAATTTTCAGTAAAAAATTTCGTTACACCTGCTCATAAACTGCTCATAAAATGAAAAGTTTTCGATTAATCAGAAATTCCGTACGTACTTCTATACGAAATGCAATTAGAAACATAACTTTTAAATTTGAAGTAAATCGAGTGAAAATTGTTGGTTATTTGTCACGCCAATTGGAAAAAAGCTGTTTCGAGAAGTTTCGAGTAGTCGGCCATTTTGTACATCGAAAGGAATATATATATATTTCTCAACAGCTTGATATACTAAATAGATGTGTAATTAATTTTATGAGTGAATCATTTTGTCATACGAAAAGAATTGTTAAATTCGCACATGATTTTATACCCGTTACTGTGGCCTAACCCCTCAAACAATAACGAATGTTTCGAACGATAGCGTGAAGCGAGAGCGAGTCAGGAGCTGTCGCAAAGCCACACCAAGAGGACTGAATTTTACCCTTGAAGAAAAACAACACTCTCCCCTTCCCGCATCTTTAACTTCGAAGCGCGCATACATCTTCCGTAGAAAAAATTCATCTCTGTTCCGTTTGGTCGGCCGAGTATTCGGCGATCGTGGACAAATTATGTACGGCCACGCCGATAGTGGATCTGACCCTCGAACACTGTTTTCCTTTCGAGCGAGTCGTTTTAGTATTTGAAAATGTCAATTAATGTGAGATAACGAGAGAGAAACGGACGCAATCGCTGCGAATTTTGAGGTTGGACGAGGGAAGAAAAAACAATACGAGAAGAGAGAGAGAGAGAGAGAGAGAGAGAGAGAGAGAGAGAGAGAGAGAGAGAGAGAGAGAGAATGTGTCGTGAATTTTCTATAATATTGGAATGTAGGTAGCACACTTGAATTAGGTACGTTAAAAACATGTGTTCTTATTATTATTATTCGTTATCGTTACATTGCAAATCGCTAGCGAAGTAATTATTTGTATAATTACTAGTGAACGAAAAAAAAACGGAAAAATGATTTGGCAAAAAAATTAAAGAGCGAATCGAAATATGCGCGTAAAAAACAGTAGATATATCCTCCGCGAGTGCGTGTTTACCACGTGTTTGACATGATTGAAGTTTGCATCGTTGAAACGCGAAGATTTTTTTTTTATCTTTCTTATTACAGAAAGTATTTTTTCTGACATTGAGGTCGTGAATCTCTAACGAGGATACGTAAAAATGGGCGAGTGATTTTCATAGCCCAAATTGGCCAAAAAGACATTTTGTTCGTTGAAAAGAATTAATTTTCGTTGCGTTACAACGATGCAAAGTTCAACGTCATTGTTCACCGTATATTGTGGCGCTATATATTATGGCCTATTGTAATCGAACTGACATAAAACACGCACGCAAGCGCATGCGACGCACACACACACACACACAAAGACACTTTCCAAAATATTGAGCCATCAGATATGTATCGTGTATAACTCCTCCCGTATTTATTTCGACCGAAATTATCGTAGTCTTCAATCCCGTACACCACGCGTCGATTTATCAATTTCACCGAACAAGCATGCGAGCAGCGTTTAGAAAGAACGAAAGAAATGTCAAACGATCGACGAGCCATCTGAAAATATCATGTTAACGAGAATAAACAAAATGGCAAGAATAAAAGTATGCAAGCCCGTGCTGTTTTATTAGAAAGAAGAAACACAACCACCTCTGATGGATTTCTGTTGTTCGAGCGGAATTGTATCATTTTGTTTGCGAGCCCCAGGAACACGAGGTTTTTAGTCGATTTTTTACCGACTCGAGTGATTTATTTGTGAATTAATATTTTTCGATACGGAGGAATGAATAGTCGTTTGGAAATTTGACGGGAACGAAGGGGAAAAACGCGTTGAGCTGTTCTCTGGGAAATTTTTGAATCGCGTATTAAGAGGTTAGGCTATTTTGACGACGCGAAAATCAGGATTATTAAAAAAAATTGGTTTTAAGGAGTTTCGGGACAATTGGAAAAATATTACCATTTGATTTAAATTTATACAGTCAATTCTTTGTCATTCAATGAATGTACCCGCTAAATTTTAAATCGATCGTCTACACGGATTCTATAAAATTTATAATTGAAAAAAAAACACTTTCACATAGAAAGATGCCTACGCTTATCGCTGAATGGCAGTTTTACGCATGAAAAAGTGTGAAAAAATGTTTAAAATGTTAGACAAGACCATCAAATCGTCACCAGTGTCATAATATACTCCTTATGTTATCTGATCGTATAGTGACAGTCATGCTGTCACTGAAAAACCCCGTAATCGGAAAAAAATAGAAGGCTAGTTATTTGACAGGTGATTTTGTAGGTGCCGCGGGTGCTCAATCCAAGTTTGCCTAAAAATCGGGGTGTAGGGTTTTTTTAGGGGATAAAAGGGGATGGGGGTGGATTAATGCCAAACTACAACCCCTACGAGGTCGGCGCCGTGAGACAAAATGTGCAGAAAAATCCGGGCTTTAGTTTTGTCGACAGCGCCGAAGTCGTGGAAGTTCATTTTGGGGGTGAAAAAGTGGCGTGAAATTTGGAAAAATCGATTTTAATTAAATATCTCTTTAGAAAAAATTCGTACATTTTTTGTTCAAATGGGAACGTTGTAGCCCTTGAAAAGACGCGTCGATCGAGCATTTTATCATCACTCTCAGATAATATCTTCGCCCTAAAAAAATGGTTAAAATACAACAAAAAGAATTGTTTATTGAATAACTCAAAAACAATCGATTTTTCGGGTATGGTTCGAATGTACGAAATGTAAAGAATAATTTTCTCTATTTTTTCGTTTCTATGGATCACCCTTGAAATTTGATTTTCCAACCCTTCTCGGGGCCTGAAAATTCAGAATGAAATTCTGGAAAAACTATTGACCGCACGAATTCGCCGTCGTGGAAGAATTTGTAGCTTGAATCCTCAGCTACAGTTTTGTCCACAGCGCCAAACTCGTATCTATTTATTTTCGGTCAATAGTTTTCCCAGAATCTCATTTTGAATTTTCAAACTCTGAGAGGGGTTCGATAAAGCAAAATTCAAGGGTGGTCCATAGGAACGAAAATATAGAGAAAATAATTCTCTACATTTCGTACATTTAAACCATCCCCGAAAAATCTGACGGGGTTTGCTTTTTTGGGGAAAAACCCGGCTCTGTTGAATTCCCTGATGCTTGATGTTTCTCTTTCACCCTACATATCATCCGCCTCTGAGGAATCTCGGTTGAAACATTTCAGCTATCTCTCTCGCACTCATAAGTCACGCGCTAGAGCTTCGTTTTAAGGGGCTGTGAACGCTGAAATTTTGGGTGATTTTCGGGAATTTTTCGGAAGAAAAGTACTCAATTAAATGTGTCGGAAAATTAAGAATATATTTCGCTATATTTAACCTATATTACATTATTTTTTCATAACAAAATATTAAGATCCAAGCTACTTATGCGCTGCCTTCGGAGGCGTCAAAAAAAAAGTTCCTCTACTGCTGACATGATTCCGGCCGATTGAGTAGCTGAAACCGAAAAAGGAAAAAATGCCGTTAAACTGGAAGGTATTTCCTGTACAATGACGTAGGATTTTCAAAAAAATATCAAAATCCAACAAAATGGCGTCGTTATGGAAAAAAAAGTCTGTTTTCTTGCCTATAAAATGGTCGTTTTTTTCAATGCCAAATCGTCAATTTTCATCCAATCAAAAATATCCTACGTCATTGTATAGTAAATATATTCAAGAGTACTCAATTCAAATTTCAAGTCAATGGGATAATTGCTCTTTGGGTTACATGTCAGCAAATTTGAAAAATCTCATTTCGAGAAAAACGCGCTTAAAGATTTAACTATCGATTTTTGCAAGATGAAATGATTAGAGATACGACCTTGACATTTTTACAGGATATTCTTAAAAGTATAAACTGTCGAAAAAGGCAAAAAAATCGATTTTTTACAGTGTCACACTGGTATAGCCCTTTTAAAAGAAAGTGCAGTTCTTTGTAAAGCATTTTTAACGAAAATTGGGGGTAAAGCGAAACTGGAATTTAGTGATAGTTAAAACTGCTTTGTGATGCAACGACTCGATACTTCCGATATAACAGCTGTGTGAGAGTTAACCTCCAAAAAAGCCTGCCAATGCAAATATTAATTGCATATTTTTAACACTAAAATAACGCCAAAATTGCAAACAGCGCTTTGAGAAAAATTAAAAAAAAAAACACTCGTCAAACGCATTTTTCGTTAATTTTCGTAGAAAATGTTCAATGATACCAAATACATGTGGGTGCAAGAGGAAAGGCAAGTGGCGCTGCCAGTAAACAAAAAACGCGTTTCACATTGCTTTGCGGAAAATCGATTCTTTCCGTTTTATTTTCAAGGGATCATCGCAGTATAACGGTTCGAAAAATAGCTGATTTTCGCGATTTTTTTCCATAGTTAAAATACGCTAATCGGTCTGATTTTTTTATGTCAAATCAAAGCACTCACGAAGAACAGAAAATAAATGTTTGAACGTTTATTTCTATTTATTTTTTTACATTTTTTTAACGGTTGAAAATGTCCGAAGAAAAAGGAGTCCTCACGGTGTACACGGTTGTGACCGTAAATGTTATCTGAAATCAAATTTGTAAAAAGATTATTAATCAGTATGAAAGCCGCCATTTGCTATGGAGGTTTTTTAAAAATCAAAATTGACAAAATGGCGGAGTTTTGAAAAAGAAGGTATCGAATTTAGCATATTTTTTCGATTTTTTCGTTAAAAAAAATATGAAGATTGCAACAAAACTTCAATAGCAAGATAAAGAATGTTGTGTCAAAATTTGAGACAGATATCTTGAAAACTCGTCCTTTGAGAGTGTACACCGTTTTGAAAAACGACATTTCGAGAAAAACGCGTTGCTCCGCGCCAGGTCTCACGCAGCTAGTTGAATCCCTTTTCCTGACAGAGGCTGTAGCAACCGGAATAATTCGAATTTCGCCCCAAAAATTGAACCGTCTATACTATCGGATAATGCGGAAAGAATCGATTTTTTGAAAATTTCCCACTGTGATGATCCCTTAAGGCGTAGTAGAAGATGTACCACGTGACATATGAGTACGAGAGAGATATCTGAAATTTTCGAACAGAGATTCCTCAGAGATGAATAATATTTAGGGCAAAAGGAAATCATCAAGCTCTGCGTCAGGAAATTCTCCAGAGCCTAATACTTTGTTTTTCCTAAAAAATTTAACCGTCTGTGAGAAAATTGGGTTGGAAAATTTGTGAGGTTATGTTGACCTTGTACATGCCCTTAATAGTCTCCGAAGTCGGCTGTCTCTCTTGCACTCATGGCCGCTCGGCCACGTGCTCCTTGCTCCCAAGCGCTGCAAGATAACTTTCACGAAAAGGCCCGTTCTTCCGGATTCGAATTTGCCGCGCGTGAGCCCCGACCGCGGCTGCCAACCCAACGGTACGCATAAGACACGGTATTGCGTCATATTGCGCACTCGTTCGCGCGTAGTCGTAAATACGGGCTATTCGAAGTACAACCACACGCGTCATCCGAAACGCGCACATCGGCCGTAATAATAAAGTAAAAACAACCGTGAACAATTTCCGCGGCTCGAAAGAATTTTTTGTATCGAAAACGACTGATCGTTTGACCAACCGTTGACATAACCGTGGGAGGGCGCGCTCGATGGGTCAAAATGGCGTGAACATCGCGAGCAACCAGCGCTTTCGTTCTTTTTAGGTTATACATACGCATCATCGCATCGTATCAGTCTCATACGAAGAACGAGAGCAACAAAAGATAACGAGAAGCAACCGAACGCGTCATGTTTGCGGGAGAATAGTTGTATGTTTCGCGTGTTGGTGTTGTTCCGGTGAATCTGTGGCTCAGTGAATTGAGCTATGAGCACGGTATGCCCTCAGGCGGTAACAGTCGTTTCCGTGGTTACCCAGCGCGGATGTCCGAGCGACAGCAGCTCGCGCTCCTATTGCAAATGACCTCGCAGGATTCAGTTTCCTCCTCAGGTGAGAACAATACGTATCCCGAACACACTACTCGTTTTTCAAACCCCTGGCTTGTTCTTCACACGCGTTCGACGATCGACTGGCACGCGGCTCTCTCGCTCGGCCAGTCTCGGCTCGCACGGGCTAGTCCGTGATGATTCAGCGATCTGATGCAATCGTACTGACTGACAGCATGCGCACGACACGAATAAACTTTCGACACATACATCAACTCCCACCTCGAACAGTAGACGAACTCTCGGCAAGTCTCGGGTGAGCCTGCCGGACGAGCATTTTTTGAGAATTGAAAACGGTCGAGAAAAAATTGTCTCGGTTTTTCCGCCTTTTTTTAAATCGGGTTTCTTTGGAATACTCAAGGAGTCTGAAGTATAGAAGTTCGAGCTTCTACGTAAAGATTCGTAGTGATGATTTTTACAACTAGGGTCGTGACGATCGAGATGATCGTGTCCACGGTCTTGAACAGTCGAACCTCGATATAACGAACCTCTAGAGAAGTTCGTTATATCGAGATCATGTTCTTAAAAAAATATATTAGTACTATAAATATAGGGATATTTTTTTAAAGAAAGAAGGGTTTAAATTAGGACAATTTTTACAAGCAATGAGCAATTAGAGCACAATGTATAATATTATGATGTATCAAGGTTTCGGGTGGCTATTGGAAGGGAATGGACTGTTATAGATATAACTTCGTTATATCGAGGTTCGTCTGTATACAGGTCTTAAAATGAAAGCGAATTTCAGTGGTGAGGATTAGTACCCTTATTGAGCACGTTGTTCGTTCGCCTCAACGCCACTGCGCGTCGCTGCTGTAGATCGGTACGGTAAGGCCCGGTGCGTGACATAACCTCAGTACTACAACGAAAAATATTTACATGTTTGCTCGTAGTTTTCTCCTACATTTTTGATAATAAGTCTTTTTTTCATGCATTTCAGGGTAATGATTATTGTTTAAAAATCTTAATGCTTAATTGCATTGGAAATCAAGTTTATACAGATTTCAATTACGCCCATTCCGCTCAAAGTGATTTGCGTACATCGGAAATATACAGGATAACAAAAATGCCGATTAGGGAATTGAACTCGAAATACTGGATGTAAGCGCAGAACGAATCCGCTTGGCCAAATCGCCTCTGTGACAGCGATTAACGAAATGTCATTCATTCTCATCAGAAGCACTTAAATTTTGCAAGTGTTCAGTTTACATTTTAACATAATTCCCGTGAAGCGTTAATTTGTTGGTTATCTTTGGTCGTGTTGAACATGTACTTGTACTTTTTTCGTCCGTAAATTAAATATTTACAAAACACGGAATAAATACGAGTAATGGGGTTAGGGCTTATAGCGCATGCGTTACATGTGGTAGAAAAAGCGACAGAGTGCTGCTCTGTCTTCGTGGCACAGTGTACCGATCTATCGTCACGCACCTCGCGGCCGTAGATCGCAACGCAACAATCACGTTAAGCGAACGTACCCCCACCACCGTTGTTGCAAAACCTGTATGTAAGACCGTGATCGTTTAGTAGCACGGTCTTACATGCAGGTCTGACAACGGCGGTAGTGGGGGTAGGCACCCTTAGCGGTTCTATTTTTTATTCCGATTCCTGCCGCTTGGTGCGTGACGGCAAGGCAAAGTAGTGGTGCGACGAAGAGAGAAATAGCTCTTCTGTCCTTTTCCCTCCTGAACGCAACGCATGCGCCGTTTGCCCTAACTTAATTTACCGTACTGTCGTGTAAACTGCATAATATACGAAACCAATAAAAAATAATGTGTTGATTTAAAAAAAGATGACTACTTTCATCTAAAAAAAACTGAAAACTTTTTGAATACATTAATTCATACCAGCACATATTACGACCATTTACATTCTTTTTCTCCAATGTTTCACAATACATCGTTCTTCGAAATGTTTTTCGCACACGTACTGAGATTCTTTCAGTCCCGGAATAGCATCGAGCCATTTTTTGTATCGTTCGACGTTTCTGGGCACGCGAAACACGGAGCATTTCTGCTTACAATTTTTGTACCCCGTTTTATAATTGCGAACCGCGCAACGCTTCGCCACTTCGCATTTTTTTCGCAAACACTACCAAAAAAAATTCACACTTTTGCGTAAAAACACGATAAAAAATGTATCACGGTAAATCGCGTAGAACCTTCTGGTATATGGTCGCAAATAAAGGTTATTTCGACAATCGCGCCACAAAAACATACGTAAACAACTTGGGGCCCATTCGCCGGTAAGAGGTAAGGGGGAAACTACTTCCCCTTGCTAGTAGCGACGCGTAACGGCGCCTAGTGAATCGAAAAGTGGAGCCGATAAGCATGCCTACCCCCACCACGAAAATTTAGCTTCGTTGCAAGACCTGTATGTAAGACCGTGCATACAGGTCTTGAAACCACGGTCGTATTTGATAGGCAGCGAGTGGGCCGCTTAGTGTCCCAGCTTTTATTTCTTGTCGTTGCGATTGGGGGGTGTCGACTAACCTAAACCGATCATAAAATATTTCGTCGTATAGGCGTATAAGCGTACAACAGTTGGAAACCGTTACGCGTATTAAAAAAGTTGCAAAGCCTAAATAACTGTTATTGACAATTTAATTCAGTGACAATCCAGTACTTTCGGGTTCCGAGTGCGCAGTGTAATAATTCAGCTCAGTTACCATCGCAATACAAAGAACAAAATATCAATCATTTTTATCATAGTTGCTTGAGTTTTGCACGCGGTTAATAAAGGTTTGGTTATATTTATAACCATGTATCTATTAATTTGTTCATTTTAGTATGCAAATATATACTTTTTTCGCTTACTTTCCGTGTGATGGATATTTCTGACGAAAAAGAAACAAAAACCCGTATACCGAGACATTACAGTCTAAAGTGCATGCGCTGTATGCAAGACAGAGACATGATGTTGTTGTCTTCTTCGCACACGACACCCCCTTTCCTATGTGCACCATACGGCCGAAAATTGAAGCAAAAACAAGGCGCTAAAAGTCCTAACAGACGATCGAGTATGTCTCGGCGCACCAAGTTCGATGTGCGAGCCATCGAACCAACCGTACAAGTGATAATAATAACAATGTTCGGTGTACTGTAACTCCACACGGACGAATATGGTTCGACAGCGAACCAAATGCGTGGTTCAGCCGGACCGTATTCGATCGCCTGTTAGGACTTCAAGTGAACCTTCCCCCACTACCGTCGTTTTAGGACCTATATGTGAGACCGTGGGCAGTACAGGCGACTTGTGGGGTTAGAAGTGACTCAGAAAATGAGGCAAACTGGTAGTTCTCGCTTCTGCCACCTAAAGCCCTACCTTGAGGTAAGCCAATCGAAAGCAGGTCCGAACAGTTGTGTAATGGTGCTGATTTTTCAGAATAAAGAATATTTTCAAGAGCAATATGATTGGAAAATGATTCGGTTTTTTATTACTACTGATCCTATAGCGAGAACGACAATTATTTGTGATTAAAAAAATCCTCAAGCATGTTTATTAATGGCATTTATAAACACAAAGCGAGTACAAAAGTTTTACAGTAAATATAATGTACTCTAGTGCAAATGTGTCGCGACATCGTTAGCACTTGAATGCGCGGAATAGCGACTTACAATTTTCGATGCAATTCTTCGTCCTGCAAAACTTTAAACACTGAGCACCTTCCATTATCGTTTTTGAAAGTTTTGTGACATTTCGGTACGATGTACACTTTAGGCATTTTCTGAATTGAATAGACGGTTTTCTTTTTTCAAGACTACAAAGAAACACGATTCAAAGCTTTGAGGAAGTTATCTATTGCTGTATATCTATATCTACAAGACCTCCTCGTGAAGGCGCTCCTAGTGGATAGATGCGAGGAACTAAGTTTGTGCCTCACTAACCGTGTCACTTCCCACTGCTCAAAATCACCGGACTTTCCAGACATGTATAAAAGAGCGTAGTACAGCACCGAACTAGTCCGAAGAAAATGATCACCGGGTCCATGGGGACTAGATACAGGAGACCAAACTCCAATGGGGAAACTGTGATAAAGTGTACCCGAAAATGCGAATAATAAGGATGGCGCGTCGATCGAACAAACCCATATTCGCGATCCCGAAAATTCTCGGCGCATCGCGATCTAAGGCAGAAGCTCTCCAAGTATAGTAAACTTTGTCAAAATACATTGATAACAATGGACAAAGATTTGAAAAACGAAAAATAACTCCAGATTCTGCTGTGTGCCAGGGTGCAAGACGGATAATAAAAGTCAATTGTCGTTCTATACGCCATCTAAAGATAAAATCTTTTTAAAAAAGTGATAGTTGGCTCTGAAAATGACTCTTTTTAGACCATCGAGGAGAGTTAGTAGTCACTCTACAAGATTTTTTCTTTCCACGTTTTTATTTTTATAAATAATAAATCGAGCAATATTAAATGTAATTTCTGTTATATACAATATATAAATATAATTTCAGACGTCCCTTGTAAAAAGTATGCTCTGAAAAATGGAATCACCCCTTCTCGAAACCTGCGAGTGATTCATAACCTTAAAAAATCTAAATTCTTAAAGCAAAAAAAGAGCGAAAAATAAATGATTCACTGTCGTAGCATCTTAACAATCTATCATGAAGGTAAATACATTAGCCAACTCGCAGGAAATAAAAAACGAAGAAATTGTTTACGTTTGGGGCTATACCTTATCCGGCCATATTGAAATATCGCTGCGCCGCCTATAGGACGTGAAAATCGAGAATATACAGTAATATATCGGTCGACGAAGTGAAAGTGATCAGATGAGGTTCTAACCTCACAACAGACCGATTGTGGCGTATAATATAAACGACTTTATTCGTTGTTTTCAAAACGTCCATATGAGAATTTTTAGAGAAAAACTATTTCAAAAGCAAAAAAAAAGTGAACCCTTCTAGAAATTCAAGCATGTCTGCAGACGCAAATTTTGTAATACATACTCGTTTTTTAATTCCGATCAATTACGTACGAGAACAAAAAAAAAACATTTTTCAATATAAAAAATCACACATTTGCGTGCAGTCCCTGAAAAAATTATACTGCTTCATCAGTGTTCTCTTCGTACCAATCAACATATCACTTGGTCTTAATGTTATAATACTAACACTTAATTAAGGTTAAATAGGTTAGTCATCTCTCCTACAATCGGCGCCGACATTTCATATACATACGAAATTTATATAATATACCAGCTTTCGTCCACCCCTTCGTTCGCGTGGATCTCAAAATTTTTGTTGCAATATTTTCCAACCCCTTAAGGGATAATTTTTTCTAAACGCTGAAATGCGTCATTCTGAATATATAGCCGATATGCTAAGCAGCAATTTTAATGGTTCTTACTTAAGCAAACGACGGAACTCCCATACACAATTGCACTCACGATCTTACCCCCTTACCTCAAGGGTTGATTTTCCGAAAACGCCGAAACCCGTCATTCTTAATTTTCAATCAAAAGCCTAAATACGAAGTTCCATCGGTTAACTTTAAAAAGGACGGATTTAATACAAACATACATCCTCCATTTTACCCCCTTAAGGGAAGAATTTGCCAGTAGTGGTAAATTGACTTTGCCATTGGAGCAACACATGCCAAGCGTTTTTAAAACTTCAAAGCGCGACAATATAAGCACAATTTGCCCATTAAACCAATAGCAACATCGATTCTCGTTCTTGATCGAGTCTGCCGTGCGCGTTCCGCTTTCCGTCGCGCGTCTCGCTCATCAGACGTTTCAGCAGCTCTTCCGGCTGACAGTTTCCGCGCATGTCTGGTTGATCTTCCAATGTTTGATTTTTTTGGTGGTATTTAAAATAATTTCCAGTATTTAATGTTTGGTGACAGATGAGGCGTCCAAAGATAATTTAGTTGTGTGTGACACAAACTTCATTCGCCTATAAACAAACGAAGAATGGTTATTCATATCGACGCCCAGCACTCAACACAGTTCGAATGGAAATGGTATTCCATTTCAAACTCACTCACCAATTACTAATCACAGTCGCAATCACTATTTGTTATTATTGAGGATTGAGGACAGTGAAAATCACAAATTATTTTGTTTTGCCGGCGATATGATTTTTGTTGTAATGCCAACGAAAACAATGTTGTCGTCGGTGCCGCTGCTTCTCTAATTTCATAATGCTTTGTACAAATGCGCTACCCGTATGGTAATGTGATTTCAAATAGTTGTTCTGCAGCATTATCTAGTGGCGAGTTAAAGCAAAATGGATGGCGCGAAATCAATGACTAGCTGTTAATTATTCAATGATTCAATTATTGATTATCCGGAGTTATCAATGACTAACTAATGAATCTATAATGGAAAATATTCTCCATACTCAAAGCCCTATGTATATCAATTTTCATGGCGATTGGTTGAACGGTATAGAAGTTAATGCGCTGGAGCGCCATCCAGTGGCGAGTTACAGTAAAATGGATAGCGCGAAAATATTCTCCGTGCTCAGTCACCTACGGATACCAATTTTCATGGCGATCGGTTGAGCGGTGTAGCATTTTATGCGCTGAAGCGCCATTCAGTGGCGAGTTACAGCAAAATGGATAGTGCCAAAATATTCTCTGTGCTCAAATACCTATATATGCCAATTTTCATAGCGACCCGTTGAACGGTATAGAAGTTCATGTGCCGCAGCGTTATCTGGTGGCGAGTTACAAGAAAGTGGATAGCACAAAAACCTTTTCCATGAAAGAACACTCATATGTGCCAACTTTTATGGTGATCGGTCAAACGGTTTCGAAGTTATAAATCTCAAACAGATATATATACCAACATCCATTTTTATATAGATTACTTTTAAAATATATATTACCTTCGAAAGACCGCAGCGCCACTGTTAATATTTTCAATTTTGGAGACGAGTTGAAATGCCGAGTTTGGACTCCTGTATCTAGTCCCCATGGTCGGGACGATTCGGCGTTCCAGGTAGCGATTGCCAAAAAGTTCTAAACTTCTCTGAATGCTCACCAAATGTCCACCTAGAAGTTACCTGTAAAGTTCTCGTATATCCAAAAATTACCTTTCCGGACGATCACAACCTGAAGGTAGTCTCCAGGCAGCCATAATCACTTGGACGATTCCTGGACAACTTTTGGGAAATTGCTACCTGGCGTGTTATTCACACTACATATTTAATTATTCAAATCTAATTGGAATGTGAATAAAATGAATCGTTTACGTTTGCGTCCGATTTTTCTTCGCGACTGCTGTACACGTTTCGATTCCGCAAAACGTTTTTGTCACGTCTAGATGAATCAGAACTCTGTTCTCTTCCTCCTAGTAAGATTTACATCCGATTCTCAATAATTTGAGGTTAGGGGCGCTGGCTGTCGACTTTGGGAGAAAACGGCAGCGCCGCTTGGTCGGAACCAGCCCCCTGACAGTGGTAGATAAATGCTGTTCGCAAAATGTCCTTGCCGCACTGTGGCGCTAGTAGTCGTGTGACAAGCATATATATGTATGTTGCGCCGGTGTTTCGAATATTTTACATGAATAAAAGTCTATTGATATATTTGGAATGATTTTCCATTCGAGCACAATAAATAATGTCGCCATAACGATAACAGGCGAAAGCCACGAAGGTATCGAATCGTTCAGCTGATCGGAGTATTTAGAGCCGAAGGCTGTCACACACCAGCCAACGCTAAGTAGTGGCGATTTCAAGAACTAAAAAGCCGGAGAGCAAGATGCGTTTCCGTTTATCGTATTGGAATATTAGGCCAGTGTCAGGGGGTTGGTCGGAATTTCCAAGCGCATATTTTTACAGACGGAATGCGGACCGTTGTACTTCAGTCTCCACAGAAATTGCATATTTCGCGCACGATGCGTCTTTGCAGAACACGTTGCTCTGTGCCTCCTCGTTTTTCCTTTCAAGGTTTAGTCAGTAGCAAAGCCGACGGCATTAGTTCGAGGCCACCGGCGCTGCAGTCGCAGAGAACCGCGAAAAATCGTTGGACCAACAGAAACGGAGATTCGACAATAGATTCGAGAACAATTCCCAAGGACGATTTGCGCGCACGTCTAAAAGCGAATGGTTACAGTCCCTCTACCGGAGAATCTAATGGTAAATTTTCGAACATGTATTACGCGACTCTGGCGATAAAAATCAATATCGACGCAATCGTCGCTAGAAACGACATTCTTAAATATAAAAATTAAATGTAAGAATAAACGGGATTTTAATTATGAATAATTAAAAATAATAATTAAAAACAAGTACATATAAATAATGAGTCAGTATATTTATAAATACAAATTGGAATACAAAATTGCCGAAACTGGCGCTAGTGTCGCACATAGTCGTGGCCGCTCCGAATCGATCTACGTATATAAACGTCGCAAAAGATTTCGCATGGTTCATAATATTATGTCAATACAAAATTCAAATTTGTCGCAATCCTGATGAAATTCAAATGTATTTAAATTTCAATATATTTCACGATATTTTTGTATGTGCAAAATCAATTTGGAGCGACCCTAACGCTTTGCGGCACTAGCATTGTCATGGACAAATATTTTACCCCAAATCTGAGTGGACGAGAAAAACCTGGAACTTTCGAACAGTAATTTCTCAGAGATGAATAATATTTAGCGTAAAAGAAAATCGTCAATTCCCGCGTCAGGGAATTCCCCAGAGTCTAATGCTTTGCTTGGCCTAAAAACAACCATCTATGAGAAAACTCGATTGGAAAATTGTGAGGTTATGATGACATGCCCTGAGCATTCGCCGAAATCGAGTGTAGAAGTACACAATGGAATAATGGAATATTCTTTCAACCACGAGGGATCACGACTCGTTTTTCTTTTCCCTCAAATTCACGCGAAACGTGTTTATAATTTTTCAAAAGTCAGAATGGACAATAAAAACATTTTTTCGATGGCCGGAACGAATCGCGTCACATGAAAAATCTATCGCAGCTCTCTCAATTTTGATTTTCACAATTCGAACTATTTGATTAAAAAAAACGCATACCATAAAGATCGAAAAAACGAATAAAATGCGCATTTGGATGCAATTTTGTCAATATATCTAGTCCGATTGATGTCTGGGATAGGCGTCCGGTTGAGAAATCGCCGAAAGAGGCGGGGTTCCGTCTCGAGAAGGGAGAGCAATATGGCGACCAGTTTGCGAGTGGTCGTGTTTGTGGGCGCACCTCGCGCACGTCCGTGCACCCCGTGTTACACGCTGCAATTTATCTTCTGTATATTCATGAACCGTCTCGTACGGTTCAACGAACGATTCTCCGCGCTCTCGCACTCGTGATCTCTCTTGTGTCGTCGTACGGGATTTTGTTCACCGATTTCGCGACAAAAGCCACTGTACGCGACGAGTAAATCAGAGGATTGACGACAGCTATATATGTACATACACAAGTTTTCCTGCGGCCTTTTCTCAGCACTGTCTATCGTCGCCGTGTCAAGAGAAGCACCGAAGTAAAAAAATGTTTCGCGCGAGATAGGCCCCCCTTCCATCGCGAGAATAACAGGGTGACCCCCGACGTAGCGAGTACAGCTCTCGCTCGCGTCAATAGCTCAATTTTCGGGAAGCCTGACGGGAGAAGGGCGGAGGGTCGAAGGGAGGGGAGACTCCGTGGGGTATACCAGGGTATACTTCACGTCACGCCGCGAGTTCGCGTTGCCGAAATTTTCACCGTGTCAATCGCGAGGGCTAGAAACGACATTACGAATGAAACCGTTCGCTGCTCGTCCGGTCTATCGATACTGATTTCAAGCGCAAAGTTCAACGGTCTGCCGAGCGAAAAACATTTTCACGAGTCTCGATATACAGCGTCGTATTACTCCTTTTCGAAAGCACGTATCGAAGATGGTGGACAAGCGTCGTCACCGCTCTTAAACGTTTTTTTTTTGCCAATTTTCCGTCCAAGTTTTTTTCAAACGTTCGCGAAGGAACTTCGGGGCTTCTCTTGTCAATGTCGGCGTTAAAGAGCTGAAAAAATATATTTACCGCTCGCGGAATTGAACCTCGTGTGTTGGTGAATTCTCCATCGGAGAGAGAGGGTGGAGGAGGGGTAGAAAAAAAGCAAAGGGGAAAAAAGAGACGATAACGTGTTGATCGTCAGTGTTCGAAGGATCACGCTCCTCGCCCGAAACTGGCAGCTGCACCGAACAATACGAGGACGAGCGCGAGCACAATTGCCAACCTCGGGATTACAAAGACGGTACTACGAGCGTGAGCCCGTTGAACGCCGCTGCTGCCGCAACGACCATCGCCGAGGACAGTGGAGCCCTCTGTGAAATGCGGAGGACATCACCGCAAAACAAACGTGAGTCTATCGCCCTCCCTCTCTACCTATCCTCGTCGCGCGCTTGGAGCGTCTCCTAGTCGCCGTCGTTACTTCTCTACAAGGTCTTCCGCGAGTATTGGCCCCAAGTTGCGCTGGTCAAGCTCCGCCAATGATGCTACGGAAATTTCGTGGCAAGAAGCGCGATCGCCTTTTCCCCCATTTTTTTGGATATATAAATGTACGCGGCAACGGAGTGTCGTTCGTCAGCTGTTCCAGAGCGAACGATACACGTTACTTAAAGAGGTTGGAGCGTTAGCCACGATCCACCGTTAAATTTGAAAAAAAAATATGTTATTGTCTAGACTATACAGAGTCTTGAAGAATTTTATGAAATTGTTTCACCACGGAACACCCGAGATAAAGTTATTTTCGAACGGTGGGAGGAGAAACGAAGTTCCTATGCTAATACATTGTGTGACGTCGCTAGGGCTAACTTATTGTAGCAAAATATTAATGACGTGTACGACTCAATATTGCGAAAATTTTCAAATGTACGGTAGATATTCGTAATTATTATTTACCTATATGGTAATTTAATGGAGTTAGGATTATCAGAAAATGAAATGTTGATGTTTAAAAATCCTATTAAAATAGACACGAACTGTGGGAACGTCGCACCGTTCTGTCGTAATTGGGAACCTTATGCAAAGCTCAGCGTAGATGGCGCCACGTAAGCATAACGTAAACAAACGAAGCTGTCAATGCGCGCGGTTCATTTTCGCGGTGTCAGCTCTGTGCTAAAATTATACGAATGGACAATAATTGCATCCAATTGCACAACACAGATGCATTCTTCACAATTTCTTCACAACTGGATTGTTTAAGGCCTTAGGCCACAGTAACGGGTATAACATCATGTGCGAATTTAACATTTTTTTTGTATTAAAAAGTGATTCACTCATAAAATTAATTACACATCTATTTAGTTTGAATAACAAGCTGGTAGAAAATATATGAGGCGTTCCATACCATTTCGAACGGTCAAAAAGTTGTCCACTCATAAAAAAATTGAAATTTTGTCAAATTATCTAATTATATGAAAAAAAACAGTGTAAATTTTTTCAAAATTTTTGAATCGCATTTTCTCGAGTTTTTCAAAATGTCAAAAATTTCAAAATACCGTTATATCTCGTGAGCATTTGATTTAACAGAAAAATGTTTAAGACAAAAACGTTGCAATTTTACATGAACTTTGTGAAAAAATTTTGTTTTGAATTTTTCGAATTTAAAGAATGCCCATTTTCACCAAAATTATACAAAAATATTTTTTTTTCGGTCAATCAATTATAGTTTTTTTAGACAAATCAATTATTATTAAAAATTATTCTCCCCCGAATTTTTTTCACATTTTTCAGGTAATAAACATCCATAACAGTAATCATTTTTTTGAGCTTAATCGTAAATTATCGGTAAGGTATACAAAGTTAACCTTGCCATACAAAGTAACGTTCGTCGTCCAACATGAAAATTGTGATACAAAGTATCGTGACCGCCCAATATAAACGTTGTCATACAAAGTAATGTGCGCCGTCAAATGCCTTCTACATCCTTCAGTTTGTCAACACTTCCCGTCCAGGCCAAAAAATAAGGTTAAGACCAAATGCTATGAAGCTGCGATATAAAATCGTATTCACAAAATGTCAAGCTCATGCAGCTTTTTTTATTGCAGACCCCTTAAGTGCGGTCACTAGCGTTAAAATTCAAATATGGACGCTTGCGTGACAGTTATTCGATACGCTGTACTTCAATATTACCATAAATATAATGACGTTGAAATTTGCATCGTTGGAATGCAACGGAAATTATTTTTCTTTTTATTGCTGAAATATTTTCTCCGCCGATTCTGGTTATGAAAATCACTCCCACTTTTTTGCGTATCCTCATTAGAAGTTTACTTACTCGAACTGCGAAAAAAGTTTACAATAATCAATATAAATAATAAAAATGAAGAAATGAAGAAATGAAAAATAAAATTCTGCAACTTCGACGATGCAAACTCCAGTGTGATAAAATATAGACGTTAAGGGGCTACATCTACCTAGAGGCCCGAAAAAAATTGCCACATTCCGATTTTTTTCTGGGAAACGATTGGTGAAAAAGAAACGCATTTTTTAAACAAAAAGGTAGATATATTGAGAGCCTTTAAAAAAATACAGAAGAACAACAAAAACATGACCGCCGGCAGATGATGAAATTTTTTTTCCGCGACGTTTGGCGGTGGACGTTCTCCAGCTTAAGGCGGGAGTCGGACTTAGAAGGTCCAAAAAAGCGTTTTTTCGGAAATTTTTTCAGAAAGGAAAAAAAATCAGCCCAGTAAACATTGAGGTATATTTTCATGTATATTTGAAATGTATAAAAAAATTGCAACATGAAACAATAAATGACTGCAGATTTATTAGCCTATTCCATGTGCGCCTTGCCACTGCAGTCCCCAATCGGCGGGAAAGATGCAGCTCGTAGTTCTTGACTGAAACAAATGGACCAATAAAATTTCTAATTCTCGTATATTTTTCTTCTGGGTGAATAAAGAAAAAGCTGAAAAAATCGTGAAATTATAACTTTTCTCAGACTTGAAAAATAAAATGTGTTTAAAAAAAACACATTAACATGCTATAAAAATGATTTAAAAAGACTGTTTTCAACGACTTTTTTAATTCACTTAGAAGAGGTTTTCATACTGAAGAAAATGAACTTTGGTCTATGATTTTTTGTTCATATTCCATTTCTTCATTATTGAACTTATCCAAATCCTTCTTTTTGTGCAAACTGAGGTCGTAAATCTCTAATGTGGTTGAAGTTTGCATCGTTGAAACGCAAGGAAAATTCTTTCGAATTGCATATTTTCATCACCATCCAAAATTCCTTTTTTCCGTTTTGTTGCAGATCGCTAAATGAGAATCCTAAAACATGTTTTCGTAATATTCGTTGCTTAAGTCGGCAAAAGACAATTTGAAAAATTTGGAAAAAAAGTCATAATTTGGAAAAAAAGTCAAAAATTTGGAAAAAAAGTCATAAAGTCATAATCTCTAATAAGAATACGTAAAAACGTTCGAGTAATTTTGACGGCTAAACAAAATTCAAACATCGAAAATGAATCATTTTTCGTTGCATCCCAACGATGCAAAAATCAACATCATCCCCTTAATACAGTACAGCTAATTTACACGATTCTCATCCATAACATTCTCGCACCAGTAAGCGATGTTTTCTTTTTAAGGCGGGATATACATCTACAACGATGTTACCTACTTTGTACTTTTATGTAATGGTGATATCAATTTTTTCTTATAATAGTAATATGACTTTTTAAAATTAAATATTTAAAAAAATATTATTCCTAAGCTTTAACAATTTTGCGTGCAGCATGACTAGTAAACTTGCTTGGCTATTTTATAAAAGTGATTTCACTTTTTTTTGTACATTTGCATTAAGGAAGTAAAATAAAACCATTTTTTGAACTTAAATGAAAAGTATAGTTTGAGATATTTGAGATAAATCAGAATTTTTTATATAGTAAAACAAGCGATAACGATTTTGAGGGACTTTTATTACTTGGCGTTTTTTTTACTTCATACATCTACAACGATAGAAAAATCGATTTTTTTTTGTCTCTAAGGTAGACCGAGCGCACGCTCTTGATTTCTATAGATTTTGTTCAAATTTTAACCAGACATTGTTCATATCATTATGCATGTTTGAGTGAAATTTCAGAACAGTCGACTATTCAGATTGGGAGATAATGGGTTTTAAAATTGCAACTTTTACCACTGCAGGGTCTGCGTTGAAATTTAGACAGAATATTTTTCCGTAAAAAATATTTGTCCCCTATAATAAGAAGACATATGGCAACACCACATCGTTCCACGTATCCAATGACGTAAGCTTGCGCGGCTTATTTGAAATAATACCGCAACACAAATTTTTATCTGGAAGTCATTCTTAATCGAACAAAGTTTTTAATTAGTTATGAATCAACCAACGCTTTTATCTGTTAATGAAGATATCATGAACAATATAAAATATTAATATTTATAACGCAAATATTTTTTTGTTATGATAAAAGTTTTTAACTTTAGGAACACGATAATAATTTTTTTTCTCGAAATATTCGAGAAAAACGCTCTTTTCTTAACTAATTTGCTATCTAAATATACGTTTTTTTTTTAATTTATAAACACAATAGAATGGTACGACGAATTATGTGTCCTGATTTTCGGCCAATGCAGACGCTGCAGTGTTAAGGGGCCAGTCTACTTTGGAGCCATGAAAAAAGGCTGTTTTCGCGATTTTTTTGAGGATTTTATAAAAGATATGAACATAAAAGTTGTTGGGCTTGATAAATAAAGTCTTGAAATACATTTTTAAAAAATTTCATTCATTTTTATTCATTTTTAAGTACAAAAACCATAGTTTAACGTAACGCCTCAGAAATAGGTGGGCTGGGTAGCTCCATCACAACTCGGCAACAGCTTGTCTGAAACAAAAAAATCAAAGTCCATTAGATTCAGTATGACACCAGCTACAAAATGACCCTCGGATATAAAGTTTTATCAAAAAATTTAAAAAAATCGCAGATGAAAAACGAAAAAAGAAAAAAAAACGGGTTTTTTTCGCAGTTTTTCGCAAAAAAAGAGTAAAAGTCAAAATTTTAAAACCATCGAGGGTCATCTTGTTGCGAATCATGTTTACAATATGTGGTTCAAATTTCGAGAGAATCGGTTTATAAGTTTTAGAGATACGATGGAGCTAGATTTTAAAAACGTTGTTTCGAGAAAAATGCGTTTGAAGTTTATACTATGATAAACTTTTACCTAAACTCAATCGGCAATTCCTGCACCGTACAAAATCCCTTCTGATTGCTCGACATAGTCGATTTCTTCAAGTCTTGCTTGCTTTCGATTTTTTGAAATTTTCAAAGTGGACTGGCCCCTTAACGGTTGAAATTTTGAAACCCATTATCTCCCAATCGAAATAGTCGACTGTTCTGAAATTTCACTCAAACATGCGTAATGATATGAGCAATGCCTGGTTAAAATTTGAACAGAATCTATAGAAATCAAGAGCGCGCGCTCGTTCTACCTTGAGGGGGTATACCAATGTGAACGCTGAAAATTTGGGTCATTTTCGGGAATTTTTTGGAAGAAAAGTACTCAATTAAATGTTTCGAATAATTAACAATATATTTGGCTATATTTGACCTATATTACATAATTTTTTCATAGAAAAATATTGAGATCCAAGCGACTTATGCGCTGCCTTCGGAGGCGCCAAAAAAAAAGTTCCTCCACTGCTGACATGATTCCGGCCGATTGAGTAGCTGAAACCGAAAAAGGAAAAAATGTCGTTAAACTGGAAGGTATTTCCTGTACAATGATGTAGGATTTTCGAAAAATATCACAATCTAACAAAATGGCGTAGTTATGAAAAAAAGTCTGGTTTCTTGCCTATAAAATGGTCGTTTTTTTCAATGCCAAATCGTCAATTTTCATCCAATCAAAAATATCCTACGTCATTGTAGAGTAAATATATTCAAGAGTACTCAGTTCAAATTTCAAGTCAATCGGATAATTGCTCTTTGACTTACAATGTCAGCAAATCTGAAAAATCTCATTTCGAGAAAAACGCGTTTAAAGATTTAACTATCGATTTTTGCAACATAAAATGATATTGACATAAATCATATAAATGATAATGATATTTTTGAAAGTATAAAGTATCGAAAAAAGCAACAAAAAATCGATTTTTCGAGTGTCACACTGGTACAGCCCCTTAAGCTACTTTTTAAATCCAAATTATACAGTAATCATGCACGAAATGTTGATTTTTTCTTGTAAATGCGTGCCATTCTCTTGAATTTGCATTTTCTTCATTTTAATTACTGTCAAATAGAAAACTACACATGTTCATACTGAAAAAAACTAATTTATTTTTCAAATCAAAGTCCACGGGAAGCCAGACTGCACGCCGATTCGCAACTCCCGCGGCAACCTTGCTGTAACAGTCCGCCAGTTCCGCCATTTTGATTATAAATGAATTAAAAATTTGTTTCGTATACTCAAAATATACTATGGAAGTATACCTCAAGTTTGATAGATGTAGAATAATTATTTCTTCGTTTAAAAAATCCCTCAAAATTGTATATTTTTCCCCGTCTAAATGTATACTCCGCCTTAAAGTTATTCGAAGTCCCCCGAGCTCTCGGCTAATAAGATTATGGATATCGAAGTTTCAATGATTGCTTTTCTCCTTGTGCGATATACGTGGGTACCTCGATGCTCGCCCTCCCCGTCTCGACCTCGCGTAGCTTCGTTTCTCGTTTCTCGGCTATTCGGCGGCGTGTGGGTGAGAAGCACGCGGAGAGATGCCCTCTCGGGTGTAACACAATACTCGTAAGATACGCGCGCGTGTGTGTGCTTGGCGCGCCTTCCCCCTCCCTTACGCCCCCTTTCCCCTCCTCCTTCCATCTTTTATTCTTGTTCGTGAGAGTCGCGTGAGCTCGAAGTTTCTTCACGCTCTCTGTGTTAACTATGAGCCAATGACGCCAGCAGACTCGTTTCGGCAAGTAAGTGCAAACGTGTCCGATAATTCTTAATATATCGTACTCTACCGCGTTTTTCCGCAACTACCTCCCGCAGTAACGCGAAGAATTTATCGTTGTTTACGGATTCGAGCAATAAGAAAATTAATTTTGGTAAATTGCCCGTTGAGATCTAGTCGCCGAAGTGATAAATCGATTTCTTCCGTGCACGGAAAAAAAACAACGCGATCCATCGTAACAACCCGTCGTCTCATCCTTCGCAGTCGAGCTTCTTGTTTTTTTGTTCGCTTCCCCCCCCCCCCCCCCCCCACTCGAACGACGAGTCTTCGGTACACGCTCTCGTGCCAAGCCACATGCACTCGAGCAGCGCGCGTTCCTCGTCGCGTCATGCTCGCTGTGTACCGGGTGACCCGGAAGAAGTTTCGACTCCCGAGCCACACGATCCTGCCTCGATCTGTGCGTTTGCTCGGCGGTTACGCGCACGACGCGAGCGCCGCGACTTTGACACTGGCACAGCCCGAAGGCGGCGGCTCGGGGCAATTCGCCGGCTTCCAGGGATCATCGCAATGTGACGGGTCGAAAAATAGCTCAATCGCGATTTTTTTTTGCGATCATTAAAATAACCTAGTCTGATTTTTTAGGTCAAATCAAAGCACTCATGAACAACGGAAAATAAATTTTCAATCGTTTGCTTTTATTCTTTTTACATTTTTGTAAGGGTTGAAAATGTCTTCGAAAAAAATTGAGTCCTCACGGTGTACACGGTTGTGGCCGTAAATATAATCTGACACAAAATTTGTAAAAAGGTTATTAATTAGTATGAAAGCCGCTATCTTGCTATGGAGGTTTTATTAAAATCAAAATTGACAAGATAGCGGCGGTTTGAAAAATAGTATCAAATTTAGCATATTTGTCGACAGTTTTTCGATAACAAAAATGAAGATTAATAAAAAAGCTTCCATAGGAAGATAAAGAATGGCGTGAAGAATGTTGTGTTAAAATTTGAGACGGATAGCTTGATAATTCTTCCTTAAAGAGTGTACACAGTTTATAACGCAAAAAAATCGACTTTCTCAAAATTTTGCACTGTGATGATGACTTAAGGGGTAAGGCCACTGTAGCGGGGAAAAAAAGTATATTTTGAGATTTTTTTTTGCGGAACAATGAATAAATCAAAATTCTGAAAAAGGTCTTTTATTGTACATATCATAAACTGCATAAATTTTTTTTTTTAAGTAATATAAAACAAAATGGCGGCTGCACAGCTTTTCTTCGACGAAGCCTTTTTTCATAGGCTGGACCAACGGCACCTGCAATTTTTTATTTACAGCGAATGAAATTTTTTTTTTCGCTTATATATGTGAATAGCTACAGAAGTACGTAGGATTTTTTTGATATATCGATTTTTGCAAAAAACAGCGCGTTTTTTAAATAAAAGTTCAAAATTCTTAAAAAACATCATCCAAAAATTGTTTTTAGTATTTTGACATTTTTCCCACCTTAATCCTTTGAGTATGTCGTTTTTATGATATTAAGGCATCTTTTAAGAAAAAAAATTGATTTTTTGAAATTTCTAGTGGCCTTACCCCTTAAGAGAAGTTGCTTAGAAATAGCTGATTTTCATGATTTTTTTTACGGCAAGATTCCACTTTTTTGAGACTCAGAGTTTGTTGTGTACTACTTTCGGCTGTTACATGGTATTTTTGTTTTATTAATTTTTAAAAATGGCGGTGTAATGGCACGTTCTTCTAAACGGGTTGCGGCGGATGTTGTCAGACGGCATGACCCGTAGCGTCGACTCGATTAATCCGAAAAACAAAAAACCAACGACGATTTTTCTTTCATTAACACTCACACGCAGAATATGGACCGAGAAAAGTGAGAAAAGTTGAAAATCGATCTTAAATGGTACGCTTTGAAACAAAAAAATTGAATTTTCCGAAAAAATGGCTACATTTTGCAATAAAAAAAAACTTTTTTTAGACAATAAGGTTAGAAACATTTATACCAAATTTCATCAGAATCGGTTGATTGGTTTTTAAGCTATACGTCACGCTAGTTTTCAAATTGCAGTTAAGTAAATCGTGCCATAATTCCGCCATTTTTAAATATAAATCGTTATCGAATAAATCGTGAAAATCGGCCATTTTTTCCTCCGAAAGGTATCCCCCCCTTAAAAAGCAGAGCTGAGCGAGCGCCAGCTGCCTCGGAGAAAACCGGAAGATCCCTTAAAGACCGCAGGGCGACTTTGTGGGGCGAGAAAAAAATTGGATGGTTCTTAACTATGCTTCGTTTTTCATGTCAATCTTAGGACGTCTCGATTGGTCGAAATTAAATTTTTGTTTTGGACATGTACTTGTTTCTTTCGTGGCAAAATATTTCGTCGAATTTTCGGCATTTTTGATAATCAATTCTTTTCAATTTTTCGAAAAAATGGTTCCGCTCGATCTGATTTTTTTTAGTGACATTTTTTGGCATTGCATAATTCGTAGATTCGTTATGTTTTTGAAAATCAGTAGATTGATTGAGATACTCTTTTGTCTATGGGATTAAAGCTTGCATCGTTGGAGTGCAATGAAAATGATTTTTTTTACTTTCGGAAATTTCATTTAGTAGATTTTAGCTACCAAAATCCCTCAACCATTTTTGAAGATGCTCATTTGGAGATCCGCAATTGATATTTGCAAAAAAGATTTGGTAGCGTAAAAAAATATGGCGTGAATTTTCGATGTATTCCAACGATGTAAACTTCAGTACCGTTTAAAAAAATATTTTACTTCTTTTTTTATCCCCGGATTTTTTTCCTAGAATTTTGGGGCTTATAAGTTTTTTTTTCTCCAAAATACAGCCTAAGATCTCTTAATTGCTCGAGTTACAGGATTTTTTTCATATTTTTAACCAATTCATCAAATTACCAATAAACGGCACGTGTTAGCAAAAAGGACAAGCTCATGTTATTCTTTATTGATGTGACTGGGAATCGCAATTGATCGAATTACAATTCTTTTCCAATCTTCGTCAAAACGTTTTACTGTCGCAGTTCTTACAGAATTTGAGGGCGTTTTTCGAACATCTTCCATCCATCATCTAATACAAAGGATGGATAGGAGACGTTAAAAAAATGCCCGCAAATTCTCATTCGCAAAGAATGCTTTGAAAGAAGTGAAAATACCCGAAATATTGTTACTTTATTAATAATCTCACAATATTTCTTTTCGGCTATTTGCAACTTTTCAAAATCATTTCTCATATTTTAAAATAACAATATGAGAATTTAAAGGGAAAAAAAGATTCGAAAAAATTGCAAATAGTCGAAAAAAAAATATTGTGCCCTTATTATTAATAATAACAAACAAATTTAAAATTTATCAGCATTTACAATAATTAAAAATTTAATTTTCTTATTAATAATAACAACCAAAAATAGCAATTTGAGAATTTGAAGGCAAAAAAGCTTCGAAAAAATTGCAAATAGTCGAAAAAAATATGGTGACATTACTAATAATAAGATCACATCACATGATTATTAATGATAAGGTCACCATTTTTTTTCGACTGCAATTTTTCGATGCTTTTTTGCCTTCAAATTCTCAAATTGTTATTTTAAAATAAAAGAAATGATTTTAAACAGTTGCAAATAGCCGAAACGAAATATTGTGGGATTATTAATAAAGTAACAATATTTTTTTCGGCTTTTTTCAATTCATTCAACGCATTCTTTGCGAATGAGAATTTGCGGGCATTTTTTTTACGTCTCCTATCCATCCTTTGTATTAGATGATGGATGGGAGATGTTCGAAAAACGCCCTCAAACTCTGTAAGAACTGCGACAGTTAAACGTTTTGACGAAAATTGGAAAAGAATTGTAATTCGATCAATTACGGTTCCCAGTCACATCAATAAAGAATAACATGAGCTTGTCCTTTTTGCCAACACATGCCGTTTATTGGCAATTTCATCAATTTGTTAGAAATACAAAGAAAAAAATCCTGTAACTCGAGCAATCAAGAGATCTTGGGCTGTATTTTGAAAAAAGAAAGAAAGAAAAAAATTCTTTAAACAAATTGCAAATAGCTGGAAAGAAATATTGCGACCTTATTAATAAGCTCACAATATTTCTTTCCAGCTATTTGCAATTTCTTTAAAAGATTTTTTCTTTGTAACCAAAATTTGAGGGCATTTTTTAAACTTCTTGAGGTTTGAAAAATGCCCGCATATTCTCTAAGTACACCAAAAAGAAATGTTGTGACATCAATAAGGTCACAATATTTCTTTTCGGTCGTTTGCAATTTCTTTAGAGTACCTAAAAATACTCACTCGAAAATAAATGCTTCAAAAAATTGCAAATAGCCGATCGGAAATATCGTGACCTTATTACCAATAAGGTCACGATATTTCTATTCGGCTATTTGCCATTTTCCAAAGCCTTTTCCTTTCTTCTCTTCCACTTCCTATTTTGTTTTAAAGCGTGTTTATGTTACGCCCATGTATAAATGAAACAGATGGTGTTGAAGTTTGCAACATTGGAATGCAACGAAAGTCCATTTTTACACTTTTTTTAGACATTTTAATTTTAATTTCCTTATTTTTATTGTTATACAAAATCTTTTTTGTATATTTATCTAGTAGATGGCTAAATGAATATCTTAAAAAATTATTGCAGCATTTTTGTAGGTCAAACATTCCATAATAAATTAAGGAAGTTAAGAAATATTGGTTTCTATTGCATTCCAAGGAAGCAAACTTCAGCCTCACATGAAACAATTGCGAAAACAAAGTAAAATGTAATTCTGAATGAATAATTGAAACAAAGCGGATGAAATTAACTGTTTATTGTTTAATTTAGTAGACAGATCGGGAACCGGGCAGTCTGGAAGCTCGCCGCGGGTGACGCTTCGACTAAACCAGGTGCGTAACACGAGGGATGATAAAAAGAGCGGTACGGGAGCATCTCGGCAGAGCGTGAGCTCGGCAACGAGTCAGATGGAAGGTTCGCTGAAGACTTCGGCCTCGTCCGTCGCCTCGGCCGCCTCGTTATCCTCGGCGGTCACGTCGAGCGTTAATTCCGGGCCGAATTTGACCTCGAATGCGGGACCGGTGGCGGGGGCGACGGTTTCCGGTGGCACGGGTGGAACAAGCGCCAATTCGACGACGAGCGACGCCAGCGACGTTTACGAGTTCAAGAGCTCGAAGGAAGCGACCCCCGTGAGAGGGGCGAGTTCCTCGCCCAATCCCGACAAGGACAAAGAGAAGGACAAGGAAAACGCGAAATCGTCGCTACTGGGTAATCAGGCGAACGGAAGCGCGCCATCTACCGGCAACACCGCGACAACCTCACCGAGCGAGACGATAACGACGACCTCCGCGACCTTGACGATCCCCGGCGGAAACGATTCTCATCCGGGTATCGGATCTCCGTCCGCCAAACGATCCTACGAGGGTGACAACGCTGACGAGCAGGAAGAGGAGATCAGGAGAAAGAAGAGAAAGGATTCCGAGGTCACCAAGGACTCGTCGGGCAAGGGACCAGGCACCGGCAGACAAAATGTCGGAAGAAACGCCGCTGGTGCTAACGACAAAGTGAGTTGAAAGAAAATGTTGCTTACGTCTCCACCAAACATTCATCCCCATCGGCTACAATGACGTTCAAGTCTCTATCGTTGGAATGCAACGATTTTTCATTTCGGTAGTATTATGCTTATCCAATCCTTCATTTTTTTTTTTTGCATATTAAGGTAGTCCTACCGCCAGGATCCATAGGATTTTCATAATTTTTTTTGAGCTCTAAATATATTAATAATCTTCTCTGTAAAATTTCCGGGTCGTTTATCGACCTAATTACAGAGAAAAGAAATATTAAAATTGCGTATTTTTGTGAAGGAATTCCGAGACGACATACAAAAACCCAATTTCCGGTCGCTACAAAAGTGTACATAATAGTGGGAATCCGTCAGATTCTTAAAAATAATCAGATTTACATACTTAACACTTGTAGTAATCCAGTGCTCTCAGAAAAAATCACGCTTATTGACCTAATTTTTATGTAATATCAAGTTTAATTTGAACTTCCGGTATTGGATTTATTACCACTTGCTACGATAAAGAGACGTGACAGCAAGGCAACAGCTGACTATAGTCCTAACCTCATCTCACTCATTCGAATTTCCACACATATTTCATTTTTAACCGACATATTTCGCCGACACAAATTTTCCACGCTTTTTACCAGTCGTGGCCCGAATACAATGCTTTATACTTCCCGCGCCTGACATTGTTTTGACAGATCGACGTTGAAAAGCATGGAGGTTAAACTCGCCTGGTTGAGTAAAAAGAGACGGAGATAGAACCAATATTGCCAAATGTCAAACCTAGAAATACTGCGCGAATCGTTGGAATAACTTTTTTCATTTTTCTAATTGAATGTGAACTCATTAAACAGTTTACGCATGGAAAATTTAGTTATTACAAATTTTTTTTGCGTATTTTAAAAATACAAATTGTACAATTCTCAAGTATGGTCAGTGGTATGACTAGTGTGAAGCGAGAGGACTACCTTAGAGTTGTAAATCTCCAATAAGCATGCATTAAAACGTTTGGGTGATTTTCATCGCGAGGCAAAAGCTTGGACAATTAAAAAGAATTACTTTTCGTTGCATTCCATCTATGCAAACTTCAACACGATCGGCTTCGGCGGATAGATGCATCGAAGTAGTTCAGTTTCGTTTCACTTTTTTTTAAAAGAGATTTGACCCTTCACAAAAATCGTCATTGGTTGGGCAATTAGAATTTAGCAATTGGCAATTAGCAATTCAGAATGTTTCAAAATCTTTGGGGCAAATTAAAGTTAAGACTCCAGCGTATAAAACTCTACAATGAAAAATTGCATTTTTGAAATATTAGTTTATGCGCGTTGATAATTGGCAATTGATTTATTCCTTAATTCCCGTCGCACTCGACTCAAAAACCTTCTGCCAACGTCTACGAATATATCTATCATTATACAAACATTTGTGTTTCGTATGTTTATGTCTTGACCGTTATCTGGATTATAATACCGTTTTATTGTATATAATTGGAAACAGAATCGATAGGAAAAAATCACATTACATTGGTAAAATGTCATTAGATTTTCGATTCGTCGATGCGTTTTCGCGTGACGTCGATTCAAAGTTCAAAAACGACCTGTGGCAGGCCATCTTACTGTATAAAGAAAAGAGTACGCGCATGTTCGTCAGTTCGTCAATGGCGTCAAATTTTTTTTACTACTTGGCGTCTAGACGCTGCCGAATTTTTTTAAATCTACCATTATAGTTTCCAGAGTTGGGCGTAATTCTATTTATAGATCCAAATACGAATTTATTCACATCGTAATTTTCATGTGAATATAAATACAAATTTATTCATACTTAACTTATTGTAAATACGAATACAAATACAATTGTATTCACAAATATTGTGAACATTCAAATAAATTCACAGAAAAAATTGTGAATGTTCATAAAAATGTGAATATTTACAAAAAATCCTGTGAATTAAAAAAAAATCACATCAAAATCTGTGAATGCAAATGTATTCACAAAAAATTGTAAATACAAAAAAATTCTCAAAATAAGTTGTGAATTTTTTCGTATTTAAGACAAATTAAAATCAAATTCACAATGATTAGATTAAAATTTACACCAAAAGTGAGTTCTTACGTATTTTAAGAGAAAACATTGCGTCGAGGCAAAGAAATTTTTGCAAAAAAAATGTGTTTCAAATATTACATTATAAATATGAAAAAATTCACAAAATGAGTTGTCAATTTCCTCAAGTTGAAGAAAAGAAGGAAGGAAAGAAAAGCGTAAGAACTCACTTGTGGTGTAAATTTTAATATAATTGTCGTGAATTCGATTTTAATTTTCTTCAACTTGAGGAAATTCACAACTCATTTTGTGATTTTTTTTCATATTCATAATGTAACATTTGAAACCCACAACTTTTTTGCAAAAATTTATTTGCCTCGACCCAATGTTTTCTCTTAAAATACGTAAGAACTCTCTTTTGGTGTAAATTTTAATCTAATCATTGCGAATTTGATTTTAATTTGTCTTAAATACGAAAAAATTCACATCTTATTTTGTGCCTTTTTTTGTATTTAAAATTTTTTGTGAATATTGACAATTTTTTCTGTGAATTTATTTGTATGTTCAGAATATTTGTGAATACAACTTCAGTACTTGTATGCATGCATGTGAATACAAATAAGTGAAGCATGAATAAATTTGAATTTATATTCACATGAAAATCACGATGTGAATAAATTCGTATTCGCATTTATAAATAGAATTACGCCCAACTCGGATAGTTTCACGATTATTTTATAATCACCGGAGCATTATGTGAGCATTCCAAGCAAATGTTTTTGTTCGAAACAGTGCACGAAATCTGGAAAGCAGAATTCCGGGGGCGGCGTGTCCTTGAAGAACAATCAGAGTGCAGGCTCGTCGAGCGTGGATCGAAAGAGTCCTGGGACGATAACCGCAGCCAGCGGTAGTCCAAAACCTCAGAACTCCTCGTCGGGCTCAGGGACGAATTCGAAAACCGCGACGCCCGCTCCACCCGAGTCCGATGGCGAGGACGATCGTCCGAAAAGTTCGGATTCCGGTTCGGCGCCCAAAGTTCCACCGTTGAAAATCGTCATACCCCAGAGCACAACGTCCGAGCAGGAGGTGGGTGCGAGAAACGGCAAAAACACGTCGAATCGAAGCCATCAGCTGCCTTACGTCGTACCGAGCTCCAACAGCAACGACTCCACGGACAAGGATCAAGGCTTAACCGCGAGCGGAACGACCAGCCCCACCGAACCTGGCAACAACACCAAAGCCGAGGAGAAAAAAGACTTTACCGGGGTGCTGCACGGCGAGGAAAGGTCCACGCATCATCAACGGGTTCTCAGGAGCTCGCATAGGTATATATGACGATTCCCTCGCATCCGAAATGGTTACTAAAAAAAACGTCGGTTTTGCTCATTTTAACCCTTCGACTGCACACTTCCGACACGAATTTCTGACGGCATATGGGGTCGATCCGAACCCAGACGTTTTTCAGATCGTTGTATTTCGGTAAATATGCATTTTTTTGCAGAGACGTTTTTTTATAGATGATCCTTATTTTATGGCTCAAAATTAATTTTTTAAGAAAAACAAAAATTAGGTGCCCACACATTCGTTGAAATCGGGAGATGCGTTGAAAAATACGTACTTGCACGAAAAAGATCATAATTTTTTAATTCAAAATATAAGAAAAAGTCCTTTAAGGGGTTAGGCCACAGTAACGGGCATAAAATCATGTGCGAATTTAACAATTTTTTCGTATGAAAAAGTGATTCGCTCGTAAAATTAATTACAGATCTATTTAGTATGAATATGAAGCTGTTTAGAAAATATATATATATATATTTTCGATGTACAAAATGGCCGACTACTAATATTTACTTTTGTTATCTTTTTTTAGGCGCTCCGCGGCGTGACATTTAGCATCCACAATTTTTTACCTAGATCAAAAAACAAAAATTCTTGTCAATCTACATTAGAATACCTAGAGAAGTACGTATGGAATTCAAAAAATATTGTTTTATTCAAAAGTTGTAGGTATTTGATGTAAAGAAATGAATTTTCAGTGAAAAATTTCGTTATAACTGCTCATAAACTGCTCATAAAATGAAAAGTTTTCGATTAATCAGAAATTCCTTGCGTACTTCTGTGCGAATTGCAATTAGGAACATGACTTTAAAATTTGAAGTAAATGGAGTGAAAATTGTTAAAGTTGTTTGCCACGCCAATTGGAAAAAGCTGTTTCGAGAGTTTCGAGAGTTTCGAGTAGTCGGCCATTTTGTAAATCGAAAGAAAAAATATATTTTTTCTAACAGCTTGATATTCATACTAAATAGATGTGTAATTAATTTTATGCGTGGATCACTTTTTCATACGAAAAAAATTGTTAAATTCGCACATGATTTTATACCCGTTACTGTGGCCTAACCCCTTAAGGTTATTAAAGAGGAAGGTTTGTAGATACGAAAAAAGGCAGTGTCGACGGTCTTTCCAAAAAGTTATTTTATTCGGAGGTTTGAATTTGCGCATTTTCGGGATAGTAAAAAATGAAAAAAATCGTCTCCTTCGGCAGATTAATTGATGAAAATGTATATCTTCCGCATATTTTTTACTCCAATGACTTATTGTTATTCACTTTGACCGCAATCAACGCATAAGTACATTCGGTGCTCGTTCCACATAGCCCTCCTGCATAACGGACACTTGCTTTGAGTTTTATGATCGGCATTCTAAATACATCATTTACTATAGTAGCGCAAAATAAAAAATATCTATGAGCATTTTCTTTCGTAATTCACTTACATGTAGTAATAAAGCACCAAATTTCGACAAAGAAATATTTTCACTTTCACCGCACTACTGCATAAGCGGGGTCGATTCGACCCCAGTTCCTTTTTCGACAACTATCCTCAGTACACGGGCGGGATGTAGGATGGGGGCCGAGTGTCCACCTATAGAGCAGTAGTGGGGGAACATTCGAGCGCCTCACTGCGGCCAAATAGATTACCCCATCTTGCGATAGTCAGTCGAAAAAAAATGGGGTCAAAATGACCCAGTGTGCAGTCGAAGGGTTTATTCTGATCCAACCATTAACATTCGATAAAACTGATCGACTGTTCGAGAAAAAAGAGTAAAACGCAGCCGTAATTTTTCTTTTTAATTTTTTTCCCATTCGAACTAGAGAAAAATTCAGAAATATTGTATAAAAATAATTGACTTATTACAGAAATATTTAGAGTAATTCAGAACAGTGATCGGGCCATTTTTTTTTTAATCTGACAATTGGCCGAGCTATAAACTTCGCTTTACTATTTTTCCTCATTTTTGTATAAAAGGAATATTCAAAAAAACAAAAGAAAATTTGCCTTTTTGTGATGCTTCATAGCACTTGGTGAAGGATTCGCGATTTCACCGCATAGTCAATTTATTCTACGCTGCCACGGATAAAAACTAACGATGAAAAAAATGAATATTGACGAGTATTAAGGGGCTATACCAGTGTGAACGCTGAAAATTTGGGTGATTTTCGGGAATTTTTTGGAAGAAAAGTACTCAATTAAATCTTTCGGAAAATTAATAATATATTCGGCTATATTTGACCTATATTACATTTTTTTTCATAAAAAAATATTGAAATCCAAGCCACTTATGCGCTGCCTTCGGTGGCGCCTAATTTTTTTTACACATTAAAACAGCGTTAAAGAATACAAAATATTTTATGTTAAATTTGTTTATTCATTGTTTAACATTGTTTCTATTTACGGAAAATTGCGTGGAAAAAAATTGTGTCCCATGGTGGCCAGGATTGCGGCTGCAAATTTTATCTGAAACAAAAATTTGAAAATGCTTATTAATCCGTAAGAAAGCCGCTATGTTCCTACGGAGGTAATTTTTTTAGTGAAATTTGAAAAAATGGCGGCGGTTTGAACAAAAAGTATAAATTTGAATTTTTTTCGACAGTTTTTCGTAACAAAAATAGGTAGATTAAAAAAAAGCTTCCATAGCAACATAAGGAATGACGTGAAGAATGTTCTGTTAAAATTTCAAACGGATAGCTTGAAAACACTTCCTTTGAGTGGCCACCGTTTTGAAAAACACCATTCCGAGAAAAACGTGTTTAAAGTTCTAAGAAAGGCTGTTAAAAAAGAATTGACTTTTTCTAAACGCTATAGTCTTTTTCTAAGAAAGGCTGTAGCGAGCGAAATAATTCCAATTTCGATCTGAAAATTTGACAGAACGTTTACACCGTGTATACTATCGGATAGTGCACCAAAAAAATCGATTTTTTGAAACTTTTACACCGTGATGATTCCTTAACGACATCTTTACATTTATATTCACTTCTGCATTGCGTAGAGTGCAAAAGACGCCTCGTCCTCGCTACTGTAACCTAAAAAGCAGCCACACATATATACAACATACTTACAAAAATTGTGCATCGCAGTGGGAAAAAAGATGATGTTGAAGTTTCCATCGTTGGATTGTAACTATTTTTTCATTAATTTTCCATTTCCATACTTTCATGCATCGTAGTCTTTTTTGCAGAGGTCGTGAATCTCTAATAAGAGTACGTAAAAACGTTTGAGAGATTTTCAGCGCTAAAGAAGTTTGAACGATTAAGAAGAATGAACTTGGGTTGCCTTCCAACATCGTGAAAATAGAATAATCGTTACTAGCGATATTTTTAATTAAAAAAAAAAACCAATAAAATAGACAGGCTGATCGATCAATCGTGACGCGAATGATGAACCATCGATGCCTCGATTTCGCAGGAGTGGGAACGGCGGCAACGGTTCGTCAGGTACAAAGGACGGCGTTGGTGGTGGTGGAGCGAACGGCAATTACGCGAATTCGTCGCCTCTTCCGGGGACGTCGTCGACCGACAGATCGAACAATTCCTCTCCGCAGCAGTTGCAGCAGCAGCCTCTGCAGATTCAGCAGCAGCAGCAGCAACAGCTTCAAGCTGCGCCGCAGCAGCAACAGCAGTTGCAAGCGCAGCACAACTCGCCTAGCCCGGAAACGACGAACGCCGAGTCCGGCAAAGCGACTGCGACGGATTCGAGCTCGGGCAACAGCGGCGGTAGCGGCAACAGCAGCGCCGGTGGAGCGAGCAACAGTTCGGGCGGTGCGAATGTCGCGAAGACCGGCGGAACGAGCGAAAAGACTGACAAAAACGCCGAGGTCAATGGAAAAAGTCCGAAGGACGCGAGCGACGCGACCGAGACAACGTCGTCGTCTTCCACCTCGACGACCGCGACCAACTCCACGAGCAACGCTCCACCGGTCGAGTTACATCCGCGAAAGCGAAAAATGAAACCCAACAAGGAGGCGCAACAGGCCGCGGCTACGGCGTCGGCGAACGAGGCGAGCGAAGCCACGAACGCGGGACCCGAAGTTCATCCTCACGATCAACCCATCACGAATTGCTATCAATTATTTCTCAATATCAGAAAACAGGTGAGCTTATTTTTCTCAATCTACCGTAATTTTTGCGTTTCGCGTCATTTCCTCCGCCACATCGCGGACGCAAGTTAAAAACTGAATTAAGGTAGTTCTGTAGTTTTGGTAAAAGCTTAGGAATTGGCTGAAATCTAAGTATGGTGAAGATGTGACCTTCATGGACTGAGGCCCAAAAATTCAATTCGATTCACCGTTTAGTTCATGAGATAATTGCAATTGAATATGGGTATTTTTGTACGCGATCCCTATACCTAACACGTAAACCGATAGGATTTTGCTCGCATTTATCGATGTAGGTTCTAAACGAACCTTAGGATTTCAAAATAAAAACACACGTGTACGCAGTACTATTGTGGGATTGATTAAAAAGAAAATGACAAACTTTGACCGTTTAGTTTCGGAGATATCGACTTATGAAAAGTGGTAATTTTATTCCACACCGAACTCGGGCCCAACCATCTGTAACGGAATGGCAACAGTGTACGCTGCAGCCAGCTGATCGGCGCGTGGTCTGGGAGCTCGAAGCGTGTTTTTTTCCCCGAGTTCTAGTAATTCTGAGACGGATGTGAAATAAATTTATTCTGCAAACAAATTTAATTTGTTCAATTTATGCATGTATTTATGCATGTATTTGTCTTTGTTACAGCGAATACAATTTAAACTGTCGGCAAGATGTTGTAAATCCACGATCCGACGTCCTTCGACAGCGATTTTTTGTTGCTGATCGTTGAGGTTATGGTTATTCTCATCGCGTTTAGCCGCATTTGCTTGACACATAGCTGTCACAGCTTTCAGTCTTTTAGCAAGCGCCTTTTTTCTTGTAAACTTTCCTTTCTATCGCATTTGGGTTGACGTTCTCACGCTTTTTTTATTTATATAAAATATTTCGCGAAAGACGGATCGTAGGAAGGTCAACGCTATAACTGCGGGAAAATCTCACTGTTGCCACGATTACAGCGCCGCTCTCTATACGAGTATGAGACCTATCTATGCATGAAGTACGAATGTGTGGGACATATAGAGGGTGCAAGCTCTGTCAAAATTTTACAACCAACAGCATCGTATAGGCATTGGATGTTACTATACGCTTCGACCGAAACTTTTTGCTCATATGTGTAGCTACAGAATTACCTTAAGGCCATGTGTGACTCAGACCGAGCGGCCACGAGTGCGAGAGAGATAGATGATTCACAGATTCCCATTGTTCTCCCAAACGGTTGATATTTTGGAGAAAAGAAAAGAAACACCTTCCACTCTGTTGAACGACGAACAACGACTTTCTCTTCGTTTGCCCGAAATGTCGTCCGTCTACGAGAGAACTTGGCAGTAGGATTTTTACCGACTGGACCTGTGAGCCATGTCCTTAAAGGAGGTTTCTACTTTTTTGGGCCAAAACGTTTTTTCACCAATTTTTATGCGAAAAATATTGAATATAGAATGTCAAAATTTGGTATGTTTACTAAGCCTAAATGATGAATTATATTGCACAATATTACGAATTGCGCAATGTTTTTGTCCGTTAAGGGTTAGTATTGAAGATTGCGCAACGATTAGTGCGCCATAGTTATGGCTATGGGCCGTCAAAGTTTCTACGTGATAATAAATGATCGTTTGGGTTCAAGGTGTTATTCAAAATTATTGCACAATGAAAGTATTGTACAATGTTATTTTAGGTCTAGGTCCCGCCTTAGTCGAACTAGAATCAAGAAAAAATGAAAAACAAAAAACATCGTGTGCGATCGACGGAGAAGTTTAGTTTTTTACTAAAAGTTTTTCCAGTTTATTGTTCATGAATTTAAAAAACTTTGAGTATTTTTTGATAGTTTTAGTTTGATGAAGGCTGTTTTACACGTGCCTGCCAAATTTGATAACAAATGCTCGTCTAGGGCCTGTACAAGAAAACGTGGTTTCGAGAAAAACGCGTTTAAAGTTAAACCGAAGTTTATGTGCGAATAAAATGAAGTTTCATACTTACACCTAATCTCTTATGCCAGAACCATAGAGTACGCCTTCCTCTTCTTCAAAACTCTTTCCGATGAAGCAAAATGAAAAAAAAATGTTTTTTGGCCCACCAACTAAAAACCTCCCTCAACCAGACTCCCGTCCCGTCTAGAAACTTTATTGCCCGACATTGCGATTAAATACGTTTCGACGAAAAATCTTCCGCAGATCGAAAGACGGAGAAAGGGTCTATTTCCGGTACAGCCGAAACCGCCGCAAGGCTTCAAGGATTACCTCATGAATCGTTGTACTTACGTGCTCGCCGGGAACGCGAACAAGGAGCCAAACATCAATCCCCCCTCGGCGCTCCAAGCCCTTATGAAGGACCTCTACGGTGAGCAGGAGAAGGAACGATATCGTTTGCGGATGCAACACGTCGTCGAGAAGGAGAAGCTTGTACTGTCGGTGGAGCAGGAGATTCTCAGGGTACACGGTCGTGCCGCGCGTGCTCTGGCCAATCAATCTCTCCCGTTCTCCGTATGCACGATACTCAAAGACGAAGAAGTCTACAACGTGATAACCCCGGAACAAGAGGAGAAGGACAGAAACGCTAGGAGCCGATACAACGGAAGACTTTTTCTCAGCTGGCTACAGGATGTTGACGACAAGTGGGAAAAAATCAAGGTAGGGTAAAGTGACCTTATTTTGGCACTCCAACAATTATTGACACTTCTTTCCGTTGTACAAAGTGGCCCTTAAAGTGTCAATAATTGGGCCATTCAAGTGCCGATAGTTAGGCCCTCTAGAGGGCCAATAATCGGACCCTTAGAGTGCCAATAATCTGGCCCTTAAAGTACCAATCGTTGGGCCCTTAAAGTGCCAATAACTGGGTCCTTTAAAGTGCCAATAATTGGGCCGTTAAAGTGCCAATAGTTGGGTCCGTAAAATGCCAATAATTGGGCCCCTAAAACGCCAATAATTGGGCCCTTAAAGCAGAGATTAATGGGGAGATGCACAACGCGGCCCTTTTCGGCGTGCTTCGTAAATGGCGCTAAATCGCGGCGGCGAGTTCGGGAGTATGATTTCGTGATCATCGCCTCTGTCGAGGTTGCAGATTCCCTTGTAGCCGCGCGAGTCCGTGATCACCGCTAAAGTTGGTATCGCAGCAGCGTGAACACGAATGGGTAGCTCGGTGGGGGAAAAGTCTCTGCCCCTCGCTCGCTCGACAGGCGAACGGAGCGAGGTTTTCCGTCCGATCGAGCTCGACATATATGTGTGGCCGTACTACGGATTGGAATATGCATTAAATGAATTTCAAAGTGAAAAACATGTATCGAGATCATTGTTTTCTCTCGGTTACCCGTTTATGCCGAAAATGCGGGTTAAAAAAATTAACGACGAACCGCGTTGAAAAATAAAACGCCGAAACGACCGTGAAAGGTTCAAAAAGAAATCTTGAGCCTTTGCCGCGATCGTTTCGGCATTTTTTTTCAACAGTAAACATTATGGAAAAGGGTGTATCATAAATGTTTCTTTATCTGCAATGAGCGTCGTGGCTGAGTTGTAGCGTGACGGATTCAATCCTCGGTGGATAAACTTTTTTCTCTTCATTTTATATTCAGAAAATTTCGAACTTACTCTCGCTTTAGCTATTCTCGCCTGTTCAGGCATTATTTATGATATTTAATTCGTATATGCTTAATAAAAAAAACAAGACATTGCTACCGGGGATCGAACCCGCGTCGTCTACACTCAGAGCCCGCATGCTCATATCTCAACCGCGAGACTCTTGTGACTGCAAACCTGCCTTACGTATACAGTAGAATCTCGATTATCCGAACCAATTGGGACCGAGACTAGTTCGGACAATCAAAAGTTCGGATAATCGAAACGTGGGTTTTTTGGGACGAGATCATCAACAACACGTTTTTACATAAAAAAAAAATACATAAATATATATTAAAATTTGACATACATATTAACATTGATATATATATATATATACATACACGGTGGCCGGAACATTGACGTCTAAAAATAAAATTTAGGTCCCTTGTATCGTGGGGTATCCGAATAACCCCCATGTATGTCGCGCGACTTTTCATAGTTTTCGAGTTATGAATTTTTTACTGCATTTTTGAGAATTTTCGACCTGACCAATTGAAAAAAAATCTTTAAAAAAAGTAGAAGACTATCGAGATTTTTTTTGCAACTGAATCTTTATGAGTAGTACTTTTATGCATAAAATAATCAGCTTCGTAACTGTGATGAAAGTTATGAAAATGTTGGTCTAAAGTGAAAAATTTACGTTCGGTAAATTATGACTTAAATTTTCAACTTTAAATTAAACACCTAAACAGGTGACTTCATGGTTCCTAATTAGGCCCTAAGAATGCGCCAGACTGTCAGCTTTCATAACCATTAAAAAGAGTAGTACTTGATAGGACTACTTTGGCTACAATTGGCCTTCAATGACAGCGAGGTGGAAAATTCTTATAATTACCCATCTGATTAAAAAAAAAATTTGCCCATTTTATCATTCCTAAGGCTATTTAGTTTGTTAACTAACCAAAAATGACTGCAGGGAAAGCTAAGATTGAAACATTTGAAGGTTTATTTTTTTTAGTTTAATTTAAGTTTAATGAATTTTGCGCGATCCGTTCTCATGGATCAGGTAAAAGCTCGTTTACGCGATCCGTTCTCGTTACAAGAACGGATGGCGCAAAATTCATTAAACTTGAATCGAACGAAAAAAAAATAAACCTCTAAATGTTTAAATCTTAGCTTTCCTGCAGTCATTTTTGGTTAGGTAACAAACTAAATATCCTTGGGAATGATAAAATGGGCAATTTTTTTTAATCAGATGGCTAATTTTAAGAATTTTCCACCTCGCTGTCTTTGAAGGTCAATTGTAGCCAAAGTACCCCTATTAAGTACTGCTTTTATTTAAAATGATTATGAAAGCTGAGAGTCTGGCGCATTCTTGAGGCCTAATTAGGAACCATGAAGTCACCTGTTTAGATGTTTAATTTAAAGTTGAAAATTTAAGTCATAATTTACCGAACATAAGTTTTTCACTTTACACCAACATTTTAATAACTTTCATCACAGTTACGAAGCTGATTATTTTATGCATAAAAGTACTACTCATGAAGATTCAGTTGCAAAAAAATCTCGACAGTCTTCTACTTTTTTTTAGATTTTTTTAAATTGGTCAGGTCGAAAATTCGTAACTCGAAAACTATGAAAAGTCGCGGGATATACATGGGGGTTATTCGGATACCCCAGGATACAAGGGACCTAAATTTTATTTTTGGACGTCAATGTTCCGCCCACCCTGTATATTTATATATGTGTGTGTGTGTGTGTGTTTTAAGCACCTGAAAAAAGTCGAGTGCCTTTTAAAATATTTTTTAAAAATAAAATCGTCCATTTTTAATTGACGAACGGCTGCAACGCGTTTTTGAGCGTCTAAGTCTCGCAGCTGTTTGAGAAGGAGAAGTTGCGTTGGGTTGCTTATTGTTGCTCACGGTGGTGGCAGCGAGCAACCATGTATCTTTCGCGCCAACGTTCGGATAATTGAGCTTCCGGATAAACTAAGTCATCGTTCGGATAATTGAGGGTTCGGATAATTGAGGGTTCGGATGATCGAGGTTCGGATAATCGAGGTTCTACTGTACACACTTATCCAACCTTAAAAAAAATCGCTGCAGGACCAACTGCATATTGTTTTTATGACCCCAAAGTATTTTTGAAGCCAAAAGAAAACGATTTTTCTAAATTCCTAGAATGGTGTTATCCCTTAAAGAAAAGAAATTGATTTTTTGATCATTGTAAATGTATATCCCCTCTTAAAGACTTTAAAAGAATCTCGTACGTGTTAGCGAAAATCGGCAGAAAATTAGGAAGCAACTCGTCCACTTCTTTGATGTTCGCTATTTCGGTGTTCGCTATTATGGACCATCGGTCGTTTGCCTATCTGAGATCAAAACTTTCGAAGTTTGTATCCTCGATATCTGGCTTTTTGCTATAGATGGTATTACCAATATTAGATACTCACGTCTTTCTATTTCGGAGATGTGAATGTTCAAGATTGTTTAAATCTGTGTTTGTATGACTCAAACTCCAAACAAACCCAAACAAACTCAATAGGAAAAAGAAAAAGTTCCGGAAAAAAAAATAATATCAAGTTTTTTTTACGAAAATCTCATTTTTTTCATCTTTAAATTTTCTCCGAATATCTCCGCAGCCGTTCACTCAGGTAATAGGAAAAAAAGAAATTTCCGAAAAAAATAATAATAATAAAAAGTTTTTTAACGAAAATCTCATTTCTTTTCATCTTTAACTTTTCTCCGAATATCTCCGCAGCCGTTCACTCAGGTCATAGAAAAAGGAGAAATTTCCAGGAAAAAAATAAGAAATCAGAAAGCCAGGAACGGTACCAACGGGACCATCTCATCGCTTGTAGAATATACGCGGTACTTACAATTCGCGGCCGGATGGATGATTGGCTTGTTTTTGGGGATAATGCTTTATCGCTTGATGAAAGTATGAGAATTAATATAATAATACGAATATAAATATATTTCCGCTTACTTTTATGAATTATAATTTATTTGGCATAAGGATGGGTGTGAGTAAAGCGTAAACAATTTTATATAAGATAAATAAGTTGTAATTTAGATATATTATTATGTTTAAATTAACGTATAAACTAAAAAAATAAGCGACCTGAGTGCGCAATACATTTTTTTGTATACATTAATAACGCAGAGAATCAAGAACTAACTTAGCTTTGAAATCGTCTAAAAGCCTCGCGCGTGCCGTCGGGTGACGTCACGCGCGAGTCGTGCTCAGATTGCTTTTTCCCTCGAAGCCTTCGTTTCGGCTTGGCCACACATGAACGTGCTGCTCAGCGTCCATGCATTGGTGTAGCAGCCGAAGGCGCGGTCGGGACGCTTCGGCTTGCTCGGCTCTTTCCGAAGATGTCCGAGCATCGCTCGCTCACGGACACACGCTACTACGATGGTGTGATGGGCGCGTAAGAAACTAGAGAGGGGGTAACTTTTACGCGCGATCTGACTGCACTGCATCCGAGCTCTGAGTACGGACGGCGCGGCTTCGATGCCCGTAGCAACATTTTTTTTTGTTATACATATATGAATTAAATATAAAAAATAATGCCTAGACAGGCGAGAATAGATAAAGCGAGAGTAAGGTAGAAATTTTCTGAATATAAAATGAAGAAAAAAAAGTTCATTCACCGAGGGTTGAACCCGGACCTTCAGCATCGTAATCCGTCACGCTACAACCCAGCCACGACGCTCATTGCAGATAAAGAAACATTTATGATACACCCTTTTCCATAATGTTTACTGTTGAAAAAAAATGCCGAAACGATCGCGGCAAAGGCTCAAGATTTCTTTTTGAACCTTTCACGGTCGTTTCGGCGTTTTATTTTTCAACGCGGTTCGTCGTTAATTTTTTTAACCCGCATTTTCGGCATAAACGGGTAACCGAGAGAAAACAATGATCTCGATACATGTTTTTCACTTTGAAATTCATTTAATGCATATTCCAATCCGTAGTACGGCCACACATATATGTCGAGCTCGATCGGACGGAAAACCTCGCTCCGTTCGCCTGTCGAGCGAGCGAGGGGCAGAGACTTTTCCCCCACCGAGCTACCCATTCGTGTTCACGCTGCTGCGATACCAACTTTAGCGGTGATCACGGACTCGCGCGGCTACAAGGGAATCTGCAACCTCGACAGAGGCGATGATCACGAAATCATACTCCCGAACTCGCCGCCGCGATTTAGCGCCATTTACGAAGCACGCCGAAAAGGGCCGCGTTGTGCATCTCCCCATTAATCTCTGCTTAAAGTGCCAAGAGTTGAGCCCTTAAAATGCCAATAATTGGGCCCTCAGTGCCAATAATATATCCCTTAAAGTGCCAATAATTGGGTCCTTAAAATGCCAATAATTTTGCCCTTAATGTGACAATAATTGGGCCCTCAAAGTGCCAATAATCTATCCCGTAAAGTGCCAATAATTGGGCCCTCAAAATGCCAATAATTGGACCCTTAAAGTGAAAAGAGTTAGGCCCTTAAAATGCCAATAATTGGGCCCTTAAAGTGCTTAAAGTGCTTTCGCTGGGAGACAGTTCTGTCGTTCACCGCAGTCACGGATATCGAGATCGATAGCTTTCTTTTTATTGTCGTTTGCAATAGGAAGCAATGCTGCTGAGACATCACAACGAAGCGGAGTCCCTGCACGCGGTACAGCGAATGGACTGGGAGTGGAAATTGAAGGAAGTTGGGCTTTGCGAATTCAAAGTGACTCCGCAAATCGAGGATCTCCATGTACCGATGGTTCACGTTTCGGACGATTTTGATCTCTTACCCGCCTAATTCACGTTCGAAGCACTTTTAACGAGCCGCGCTTCACTTATATCGTTGGTGAATTTTCGTCGTTCATTCGCGTAGCATTTACCAACATTCTCCGTCCGATACTTTCGCGATGAACGATCGTATCGAAGTAAATGTCGAATTTTCACGAAACGTGACGAGTATCCCGGATAAAATACGCTGTGTATTTTAGACATTGTAAATATTTTGTAATTATAAATCAACGGGTAGCAATGTTCGTTTTACGTTTTTTTTTCGTCTCTTTTTCTTACTGTATGGCATCTGACAGCTGTGGGCAAGACAATGAACATTCGATGATTCACGGACTACAGTGTGTTGCTTGTTTTTTTTTCTGCATCTTCCAATTTTCAATCTTTCCTTGGTCCCGCCTCTTCGAGTTGGAGACGAAAGTCCATGGGCTTGTCGAAACCCATTATACGCTTGTAATGCGTAATGTCCGTGAACAATTTCACGTCTATGAACATTGGTTGGCCTTTCACGATGCAGGACGTCATCATTTCGCTTATGTTCGGCAACTTCACGTCCTCCGGCGTGAACTCCATCTAGAAATTCATCGTTTAATCAATCTGATACCTTAAGTTATCCGCTGAGCCTCGGAAAATGTAGCCGTGACGTTAAACTTGTTTTATACAAACGATATTTTCTACTGCAAAAGTCATTAATGAAAGATTTGAATCCCTCTAGAAAATCGGGAACGAACAATTCTGAAGATGATTTTTTGAGTAATTGGATGCGAAATTAGGAATATCCGAACGGTAATTAAAAAGGAGGGTCGAGAACTTGAGTGATTATTATTTAGAGATATTTTTTTTTGACGTAGTTATGCCTGATAAAAGTACAAATTCGAACTCAAGGACTCATTAAGGGGTTAGGCTACTGTGAAAATTTCGAAAAATCGTTCATCGCTTGAGGCAAGTCAAATTGAGGAGGAGGGCCTAACTCATCATGACGTTGATGTTCGCATCGTAGATTTTTAATAAGAATACGCAGTAACGTTCGAGCGATTCTCACAGCCCAAATAGTTCGAAAAAAGTTTGAGTGAGTGAAAAAAAAAATGATTTTCGTTACGTTCCAACGCTGCAAACTTCAAGGTCATAATATATCGTGCAGGAATCGCAGATTGAAGGTAAACTTATGATTGCAACAATAGGACTGCTAGTAAAATTTTAAACACGTTTTTATCGAGACTATGTTCTTTTTAAAACGGTGTACACGATTCCTAGACATCTAATGAACGGATTGACTTGAAATTTGGTACACTTATTCAGTGTAGTGGTACTTTGGACTTGACCGACGATTTTCTCTTTAACATTTTTTGTTTATTAGTTATTAACAATACTGTTGGCATTTTTCCTCGAAAAATTTAAGAAAAAAATGCAAATTTGTTTTTGATGATTGACAGACGATAAAGAAAAGCTAGTTCGAGTTTGAACCAATATTATTTGATTCAAGAAAAAAAACTATTTTTTTTTCAAATCAACCTAAGGGTGGCTAAAATTAAGTCGACCGCTGAGCTCAGGTTCAAAAATCCTTCACGAGATTGTTGCAAAATCGTTTAAACACTTATTGAAGTGTTCATTAATAAAGTTGTGTACCAAATTTCCTAAAAAAATTAATTAACTTCTTTAAATATTAATTAAATTATTTAACTTCTTTAATTATTAATTAAAGAAATTAATTTCTTTAGGAAATTTGGCACACAACTTTATTAATCGACTCTTCAATAAGTGTTTAAACGATTTTGCAATCATCTCCCTTATTCTTTCAAAATTATATTTTTCTAGATAACCCACATTTTTGGGTCGTCACAGTAGCCTAACTCCTTAATACTTGTCAAATTTGGATGAAGCTGTAGCTTTGAGAAGTTTTTTTTAAAGAAAATCGCGACATTCCGATACGACTTACAGCTCGTGGAAAAATGCATGTATTCCTAAAAATTAAGGCATTTTCGACAAAGCCTGTAAATTGTCCAAATTCATGGTCTTGAAGTTTGCATCGTTGAAACACAATTAAAATTCTTTGTTTTTGTTATCACCCGAAACATTATCTTGCAGATGTGAGTCGTAGAATAAAAAAAAATATTTAAAGATGTTTGAGTCCTTCGTGTAGCCTAAAAATGCCAACAAATTTTTACAAGTTACCGATTGAACATTTTTCGTTGCATTCTAATGATGCAAGCTTCAACATGATGTAAATTCTCGACATCAAAACAAAAACCAAAAGCTTTCAAAACCAGTGAGGACCAGTTTGAAGAATTGTCAATCAGATTCAACAATTATTACTCAGTTACCAAGTTTCACTATTAAAATCCAATTTTCAGTGTATATCAAAAGCGAGGGGATGAATCACCCACTGCCACTTAGAATTCAGTTGAAGAGTTAAAGACTTTATACATATTTATTGCATCTAATATTGTTTGTAGCAATAAAAGACGTTTTTTTTTTGGCACACTTCTATAGACACACCAAAAAATTAGTGCACTTCAATATCTACTCAAAACAATTATGTTGAAGTTTGGAACAAAATTTTTTTTCTTTTTGTATTGAACGGTTTTTTTCGTTGCAAATTTAGGCTATATTAAATATTTTTGAAGATCTTTATAAAGGATCCGTAACCTAAAAATGAAAAAGAAGAGTTTGGATAGTAATAAAAATAAAGAAATGAAAAAATAAAAGAAAATGAACATTTCTTCTACTGTTCAAGTTTTTTTTTGCTGGTATAGGGTACGAAATTCAAACAAACGTTTTTTCTTATCCTCATACAAGATACACGATCTTAATGGATAAAAAAACTATAGATTGTAATAAAAATGAAGAAAAAATTAAAAGAACTTTCGTTGCATTGCAACAAAACTTTTATTTTTTCAACAAATTTGGACTACGAAAAACAAATGTTTTCTTTTATGATCGTTGTAAGAAATCTGAAGCCCGCATTTGCAGGATAAGATTTTGGATGCTCAAGAAAATGAAGAAATGAAAAAATAGAAAGGAGTTTTTGTTGCATTCCAACAATATAAGCTTCAACGTCATTCAAAGCATTCCTCTAAGGTGTCTACGAGCGAAAGTGCGAGTACCTCTTTTTTCCGTACAAAGATGGAGTACGTTGTAGCAATGTAAGTGTCTTTGACAGGATCATAGTCGATGTAAGCAACGTATCTCTTGGTTATCATATGCAAGAGAACAGGAGTGACGAAAGCAAAGAATCCGAATACGATTACGATGGCGCCGGTACCGACTTTGCCGCCGGATTCCGCAGCTTTTGAAAGGAGGTAAGGCTGGCAGAGTATACTGCTCGCCGACGTAGCCAGAGAAAACAGCTTCACCAAGCGTATTCTTTTGTGCAATATCCCGTCGTACAAGCGGACTCTCCTCTCCGCGGGCGAATTATCCTTCTCTGTACTGTGAAGCCTTGCTTGGGTCAGCGGTTTGTGTACCTGGGTGGAAGCATCTTCATTATCATTTCGTCATTTTCACGATGACGACCGGCAATTTTCAGCACGGTAAGGAAACAACGGAAGGAGAAACACAAACTTGTCCCACGTATGAGTGCAACAAAATGCATTCTTTCTTGAGACTGCTCGTTCGCAGTATTAATTGTCGTCCGAGCAAATTAGCTCGGAATAAAAAGGCCATAATTAACGTCCTCGGAATCACTTGGAATTAAAATAAAATCGCTGAAGTGTGTTCATAACCATTCATGATCATATGAGAACGCAAGCACAACTCTGGTAGACGAGAAAAGCAGACGACATGCGCAGGCTGTTTTCAAGCGTTTCGGCCGGTCAACACATGACTGAAGTTGGTGAAGCAATGGCCGCTCGGAACCGTGTGACATTGGCCGCAAAGTTTGGATTTTTACAAATTTTCGTTCGTTTTTTCCTCCATCGTTGAAGAATGCCCTCCTTACCATTCATTAATGTGCACTTTTATAATAAAACGATTACAATCAAACAGTACCTTCGTTTTACATTTTCTTTTACCTAAGCTCTTTTTTTTTTTATTAATGATAAAACAGACGCGTAGGCCTTAGAACTATTGTTCCATCTAGCCAGTTACCTAAGCTCCCGACCCACTGGCAGCTCCCGCCATCTAGCGGCGCCCAGACTAACCCGCCAAGTACGACCGCGGCGTCACAATGTTTCGTAAAATTGCTTCGCTCTCAGCTGTGAGCTGTTTTCTTACGGACAGCCGCGACGCTTGCGTTGTGTAGCAACACACGTTGCTCTCATTATTAGCTGCAACGGTATGATATTCGACAGTGCAAAGGTACGAGAGACGGCAAGAAAGTGCGTGACAAGATTTTTGTCATTTTAACGCTGCGTACACAAATGTTTCATGTCTCCTGAGAAATCTCTCGCGAGGTGTCCAGGCTCGTCTGACATTCACACGAGTATGGCATCGTTGTGGCCTAACAATAAATTCATAATGTGACAAGTGTTCGAGCTCCACAAGAGTTTTTTAGATACTTTCGCCAGTTTGTCTCTTTGTTGACGCACGCAGCAAGGAGCGTTTTTTTTCTTCGGAGTACTCGCAATGGAGGTGATAAGTGACAAATTTTTCTACGTGTACAGTTCTTCGCTCGAAACGAGGATTCAAATAAAAATGTGAGTATCTCAATATAATATGTACTACAATATTTATTACGTTGTTATTATTGCATAACCATAATAAACAATGAATCATTATTAGATAATAAATAATCAATTGTTAGTAGATAATAATAATAATAATAAATAATCAATTATTAGTAGATAATAATAATAATAATAAATAGTCAATTATTAGTAGACAATAATAATAATAAATAATAAATTATTTTGTGATAAAAATAATAATATAAGCTAAGCGGTCACCCATCCAAGTATCGAGCCAGACCAACACTGCTTGACACAAGAGACGTGTCAATACTTTCTCTTATCAACATATTATTTTTATTATTTTTATTATTATAACATCAACATATTGTTATTATTGTTTTTATATTATCAACACATTATTATTATTATTGTTACTGTTATTATATCATCGATATATTATTCTTATTGTATTATTAACATATTCTTATTATTATTATTATATTATACCTTATACAGAATTGCATAATGGCATTTCTCAAAGTTTGCAAGCCTCTTAGAATTCCCATCCAGCTTAATAAGGCGGTAGTACACACGTAAATAATCCGCAGCTGGCTTATCTGCATTGTTAAATGATAACGACGCTGTGAAATTGGCTCAGTTCGACGGAAGACGCCCGACGCACAGGCGTAGCTTATCCTAGTGCATGGAGCGACAAACATCTCCGAGTTCATCGTAACCGGCACGTCTATGTGTTTTTTCTGTCTCAGAGGCACTCTGGAAGGGAAGCGACAGAGGCCGGAGTACGATAAATTGTTGCTGGATCCTATGATAAAGTTCTCCGGCTTGTACGGAGCAGGCGGAGGCAAAGGCGACTTGGCAGCTTCGCTGCAGGTGTGGGGTGGTGGCAGACCCCTGGCGCTGCCCGTTTACACCGCTTACAAGCACTTTACCTCGCGATGGAAGTGAGTATGCTTAGTTTGTAGGATTGCGGAGAAGGGAATAGCATTTGTTGGAGGAAAAAAAATAGGGGATTGGATTAGATCGGATTTATTGTACTGTGATAATCGCCTCAAGGTGATTGGAAAATACAGGACACAAAGATGATGTTGAAGTTTACATTGTTGGAACGCAACGGAATTTTCTTTTTTTAATCTTCAAGCTTAAATTCATAGCTTTAGGCTACGAAAATGAGTGAAACATTTTGGAGGATTTTTTCAAACTTCTGCAACCCACAAATTTGTGCAACAAACAAATTTGGGTGATAAGAAGAAGAAAAAAAATGTTCGTTGTGTTACAAAGATGCAAACTTCAAGATCCTCACAAAAAATAGTATTGACGCAGTAACAATTGCAGGAATAAATCAAAAGTAACGAAAATGTTCAGTAGTAAGCACATCATGGGTATAAACATCTCAAAATAATTGAAAACATGTAAAAATAATAGCAATTGGTATTAGAATAAGAAAATAATTGAAAATATGTAAAAATAATAATAGTAAATAATATTAGAATAATTATTGTAATAGCAAAAACCCAAATAACTTTGTTTGGATTTGTTTTATTTTAGTAACGATTACTAATTATCTGATAGCAGTAATCAAGAGTGGTAATAATTATCAATAGTAAATATTATTAATATGTAACAATTACGAAAATAAATAAAAGAGTATTTGGAATAATAATTATAATCGGGGTAATTCTTTAGATTAGTGACTTTTCCAAAAAATGAGCATAAAATCAATTTTTTGCTATTTTCTCATTTATTGGGTTATAAATATTCATTCGGGGGAAGCTTCATTCAGGGAATATTCATTCAGCCTCCCCCCCCTCCCTCATAAAAAGTTATGGGGTTTTGAATTTCGCAGAACGCGTAATAAAATAGGGCATTTTTGAACAGTTAGACGCCTATATTGGGTTTGTTTGGATTTTTGAAAAATTCGAAATTATTCGGAAAAGTCAATTATGTAAAGAATTACCATAATCGGTAGATAGTAATAGTCATACTATTGAGATAATAGCAATAATAATATCAGTACCGAAATAATAATAGAAAGAAAATAAAAGTTGTAGTCACAAAAAATGTGCCTAAAGTTTGCACCATTGGAGTGCAACGAAAATTCTTTTTTATATTTTTATTTTCTCATTTTATTATCTTACAAAATATCTTCCTGCGTTAAAAAATTTCGGATCTCTAAATGAGCAGCTTGAAAAATGATTAAGGGATTTTCGTAACGAAGGTTTGGCAAAAGAAATTCGGACAAATGACAAATAATCATTTTCAATGCACTTTAGCGATGCCAACTTCAATCTCATCACTAAAGACAGCGGTATGAAAAGTTGGCTTGTGTTTTGAGACGAAAAAATATTATCGAAGCAGTATGATAGTTCAGATCGTTTTTAATAATTCTTCATACTCGAAGCTTCCTCATTGAATCTCAATTACTTTGTTTTATTGTACCCAGAATTTTACAAGTATTGCATTATATGAAACTTTTGGCACTATAGTGTTGAAGTTTGCATCGTTGGAACGCAACGCAAGCCATTTTTACATTTTATTTCCGATATTTTTATTATTATCGATCTTTTTTTCACGATGTTAAGATTTATATCGTGGATCGCAAAATAAATGTCTTAAAAAATGGTCGAAGGCTTTTGGTAGGCAAAATCTGTCAAAAGAATTTAAAGGAACTCAGAAATATTCATTTCCGTTGCATTTCAACGATGCAAACTTCAACCTCATTTGGCACTGTCCGTCTCCAAATGTGTACTACTGCAATTTTTTTCTCGACTATTTATGTTCTCATGTGCAAATGTCTAACCAGCGGCTTTATTGATTCACAGCTGGAATCAATGGGTGACATTGCCGATATCGTATTCCGATTTGCCAAGAGACGCTCAACTGTGTATAACCCTGTACGATTGCGCGGGTCCGGGGACTCAAATACCGGTCGGAGGAACGACCATATCGCTGTTCGGCAAGCACGGTGTTTTTCGTCAGGGGATGCTGGATCTGCGAGTGTGGCCGGGGATCGAGGCGGACGGGAGCGTGCCCACGTCGACACCGGGCAAAGCCAGAGATCACGGGAAGGAGCAGATGCAGCGACTGGCCAAACTGGCGAAGAAACGTCGCAACGGTCAGATGAGCAGGGTCGATTGGCTGGATCGGTTGACTTTTCGAGAGATCGAATTGATCAATGAGAGGGAAAAGAGAGCCTCGGAATACCTGTATCTGATGGTCGAATTTCCGGAAGTTACGATGGACGGTATTCCGGTAGGACGAATGTTCCGCCTTCTCTCCTCGGTTATCTCTTCAGGGATTTTCTTTTATAATTTGTCTTTCATATTCCGCAGTACTCGATCGTGTATTACGAGAAAGACGGCGACGAAGTCGTTCAGCACCGATCTCAGCCCGATGTCGTCACGCTACCCGATTACGAGATTCTTCAGGTAAACATTGAGAGCAGACAGGTCGGGCGGACAAATCGCTTAAAGCGTTAGGCCACAGTAACGGGTATAAAATCATGTGCCAATTTAACAATTTTTTTTCGTACGAAAAAGTGATTCACTCATAAAATTAATTACACATCTATTTAGTATAAATATCAAGCTGTTAGAAAAAATATATATTTTTTTCGATGTACAAAATGGGCGACTATTAATATTTTCTTTTGTTACCTTTTTTAGGCGCTCCGCGGCGTGCCATTTAGCATCTACAATTTTTTACCTAGAACAAACAACAAAAATTCTCGTCAATCTACATTAGAATACCTAGAGAAATACGTACGGAATTTAAAAAATATTGTTTTATTCAAAAGTTGTGGGTATTTGAACTTAAGAAATGAATTTTCAGTGAAAAATTTCGTTATAGCTGCTCATAAACTGCTCATAAAATGAAAAGTTATCGATTAATCAGAAATTCCGTACGTACTTCTCTGCGAAATGCAATTAGGAACGTAACTTTTAAATTTGAAGTAAATCGAGTGAAAATTGTTGAAGTTATTTGTCACGCCAATTGGAAAAAAGCTGTTTCGAGAAGTGTCGAGTACTCGGCCATGTTGTACATCGAAAAAAAATTCTATCAGCTTGATATTCATACTCAATAGATGTGTAATTAATTTTATGAGTGAATCACTTTTTCATACGAAAAAAATGGTTAAATTCGCACATGATTTTATACCCGTTACTGTAGCCTAACGCCTTAAGAAACGCGCATTGACCCGTTAAACTAATTCGAAGCCATACACGCTTGCAGTACGTGCTCGGTAAGATGCTCGAGTGCCTGACATGCATTAAAAACTTTATTGTCCGCGTCGCGAGATTTTTCTTCAAAACTTTGACGATCTGTCTCGAGGAACTGTCGAAGGAGAGTTTGTACAATTTGTATCGTTTGTGGCAGAGCGAGCATTGTCACGAGGTAACGGAAAATGGCGATTACTTTTGGCCTTTTATCAATTAGGGTCTTCAGTGAGGAGATCTTTTATTACACGTGGACATATGTCCAATAGAAGTTCTACTTTCTTTCCACGAGTTGTCTTACGTTGTTTTCGAGAGATTTTTAAATTAAAGATCAACCATTATGCATAGTCATGGGAGATTGTCGATCACGCTGTACATTGCCAATTATGTGTCTGCGGGAGATATTAACGGCGGCTGAATTCGCAATTTTTTAGTAGACTAGATTTTTTTATCCTTAAAATGACGTAGTGGTACTTATGGAAATTGTGAAGTTGACTTTTTATTAGACATTTTCGGATCTTCATCCAAAGATTGAAATACTGCTGCGGCCCGAAAAAGACTCGAATTTTTGAATGTGGTTTGAGAAAAAACTGAACATCCGATCAATTCTCAGTTTGGCACATTATTTGCGTACATTATAAAGAGTACATTACTAAGATTCAAATAATCATTGATAAATTACAGTGGTGCTTAATAAAAAAAAGTAACAATCAATGATTATACCCAACGACAAACTGGAATGTAAAAGTTCGCGCAAATCTCGTAGATTTAGACATTTTTACATTTTCTGTGAAAAGTCGCGGCTACGAAAATTCTTCTGCTTGTCACATTTTGATAAATTCGATCATCAATATTTTCTTTAAACATTCGGTGACCCCTATTTTTATTATGGTTACGGAATGTTTCGATTATTTTACACGCGTGAGCAGTTTATATCAGTAATCTAGAGTTGTTCAGTGTATAAATTATTGGATAGTAATGTGGCCAGAATTTAATTTTTTAAATTTTAACGAATTTAAATTTAAATTTAACGAATATTTCGTTAAAATTTCATAAGGATCGGTTCAGTAGTTTCGAAGATTTTATCAACAAGCCGTCAAAAAAGGTTGTTTCGAGAAAAACGCGTTTAAAGTTTGTTTGGGTTACATAAATACATACAAAATATTCTTTTAAGTATTTCGAAAGTGTATTTATTAACTGTAACAACTTTTATATCAATATCTATAATATAAACCTAAAAAAAAATCATGAAAATAGCCCGTTTTAGCGTCTAAAGTGAGAAGACCTCTTAACGAAGCTATTTTTGAAGCTACGGACATTTCGAAGTTAACCTTTTATCGGACATATTTGGATCCTCTTTGGACCCATACAGATTGGCAATACAGTTCCGGCCCGAAAAGTAATCGCATTTTTTGTGTGGTTCGCGAGAAAAACTGACATCCGATCAATTTGCGGTTTAGCACATTATTTGCGTATATTATAAAGAATAAACATAGATTTAAATAATTAAAATTTCGTCATTGGCATCATTGACACCATTGACATAATTAACATCAATGACATCATTGACGACATAAAAAAATGTCGTCGTGGTTGGGCAAGTGCTGGTCTTTTTCGTTAAAGATCCTAACGCTGTACGTCATAACTCATTTTCGAATTATCCTAACCAGAAAAAACCACATTTTTCACAATTACATACACTTGTATACTTAATCATTATCGAAGTTATTTTTTAAAATTCATTTTTGCATATTTGCATATACCAGAGTAAAAAACCAGGTGTCGATTTCCACTAACATCCTGTTTTTTTCAACTTTGTTACACGATCAAAGGAAAATCTCGTAGAAGCGAAGCACCACAAATTGGCGCGTAGTTTGCGAAGCGGTGGCAATACCAGGGAGGTAAAGCCAACGTCGAGTGTGCGGGACGCCCTGAACACGATACTCGCCTATCCACCAACGACGAGCCTCTCGACCGAGGAGCAGGATCTCATATGGAAGTTCCGGTTCTATCTTTCCAATCAGAAGAAGGCACTGACGAAATTCGTGAAATGTGTCAATTGGAAGGTCGCCGGTGAGGAGCGTCAAGCGTTGGAGATGCTCGCGCTATGGACACCGCCGGATCCCGAAGACGCACTTGAGCTTCTCGGACCCGCGTTCACTCATCCGGCCGTCAGGAGATACGCGATAGGTCGCCTCAATCAGGCCCACGACGACGATCTCATGCTGTACTTGCTCCAGTTGGTGCAGGCACTGAAGTACGAAGATTTCGAGAGCATCAAAGTTGCCAATGAAAAGTTGTTCAAGGATAACGACAAGGCGGACAGACCGGACAGGGATATGAGGACGAACGAGCATTTGACGCCGACACCCATGTCAACTGTAGGTATAAATTTTCCTCAAAGCTCGTAAGGCATTGTCCAATAGGGTACTTAACTGTTGTACGGAAATCATCTTAAGGCGTTACCCCCACTTGTAGCGCAAAAAAAGGCCTTTTTCATGATTTTTTTTAAAGAAAACTACAAAACTTTTTTAATCAATCAATATACCATCTTGAAGAACACATCTTGAAGAACTTTCAGTAATTTTTTTATTGAAAAATATTACATTGTTTAGTGGCAAATGGCCGTCAATGAAATAATGTTTTTATATACACGGTTTGCGGTGACCAACATTGCGGCGAAGTGGATCATCTGAAAAAAAAATGCGGATGGATTTAGTCAAATATAAGTATAAACTAGTCTTTAATCGAAGGATTTTAAAAAATATTCATTTTTCACAAAATGGCGGACAGTCAAAGTTAATGGTTCGATTTTAACGAAAAAAACGGCCGTTTTTTGGCTATAAAACGGCCATTTTTTTTCGAAAAAAAAATCGGACGATTAAAGACTACATTTTTATGTATTAAATAAGCCTACAAAATTTCAAGAAGATCGGTTCATTAGTGTTCGAGTAATCTTTTACCGACTTCAGAAATGCCATTTTGAGAAAAACGCGTTTAAAGTTTCAATTTCAGTTTACACGAAGAAAATATTTTTTTTTGTAAATTTATATAGAGTCATCTATTCCGGGCCTATACAGAAGTATGGGCCCGGATACTTATACTTCAAAAAAATGCAACAAAAAAAATCGATTTTTACCAAATCGCAAGTGGGGTTAACCCCTTAAGGCCTTAGGCCACTCTGGAGGCCGAAAAAATAGGCTTCTCGGGGATTTTTTTCAGAAAAACTACTTTAGGCAAATTTTTGGAAAGTGAAAAATTTCGTCAGATAATTGTTAATAACAAATGAACTATGCAGTATAAAAAAAATCCTACGCACTTCCATAGACAATGTATTTTTCAAGATATATTCAGCATTTCAAGTGAATCGGTTCAAAATTATCTGAGTTATGTTTCCGGCCAACTTAAAAAATGCAGTTTTGAGATAAACGCTGCACAGCCGCCATTTTGAAATGAACCGCTTCACAAAAATTATTGCATACAGTCACTGATGTGTATGATAAACACCCTTTTTTGTAATCTCGACTTATTTTGTAGTTTTTCTGAAAAAAATCCCCGAAAAGCCTATTTTTTCGGCCTCTAGAGTGGCCTAACACCTTAATATTTTTTTTTTCTTCGTGAATGTCAGTAGATTAGATTTATTTCACTTGTATACCCTTGCGAGTTTTTTACACCTCCCGTCTGTTCCTCCTTTTTACATTCACGACATTATCCTCCGTGAATGTCAGTATTTACGATATAAATCGGCATAAAAATTTTAATATTCAACCAGACCGCCAAAACGCTCCCGTTGTCAGATATGTAATGACGCCTGTGACGTCACATGCCAATAAACAAGGTAAAGGACCTATAGCGCCGCTGAGTGGTCGCACAGCAAACCTTTCTCTCCACTCTTATTGAAAAGTTGATAATACGGTAACTATCACTACAAATAACTACGAATGAACAGAAAAAGCACAGGAATACCTTGAAATGAACTAGAAAATCGCTCGTTACTCGTCACAGGACTCGTAATGACAATCTGTTAGGATTATTACGATATCTGTGGCTCCTAATTCTGACCACGCAGCCTTCATATTTCACCCAAAATAAGACTTTTTTCAAGAGGCAAAAATTGAAATTCGACCCTTAAGGGGGTGATACACGGGTTTTAAAGTTTGTACGAGTCAACATATTTTTTGGTCAGATTCACTTAAAACGTGGCGTAAATACTCTACAATACAAATAATTGACCACGTATTTCAGCATTTCCTAAAATTCGACCCTTAAGAGGGTTAAACGGGGGTGTTAAAGTTTGTACGAGACAACATATTTTTTTGTCAGATTCACTTGAAACTTGGCATAAATACACAAAAATACAAATAGTTAAACATGTATTTCCGCAATGTCCGAAATGTAACCTTTAAGGGGATTAAACGGGAGTGTTAACGTTTGTACGAGAAAACGTATTTTTTGACCAGATTTACTTGAAACTTACCAAATTTATTCTATATATGACACTGTATGTTTTCCTCGCTGTTTGGTGCGTGTAGACAGTCAAGTGGTACTTTTAACCCCTTAACTGGGTTTGTTTGGGTTGGCATAAATACACCAAACAAACCAAAAAAATGTATGTTTAATTATTTGTATTGGAGTGTATTTGTAGCAAGTTTCAAGCAAACCTGACAAAAAAAAATATGTTGTCTCACATAAACTTTAACGGGGTCGTCTAGTGTTAAAGCCGTTTTTTTAATGCTTTTTTGGGGAATTTTTTTTTTGACAAACCATTAAAATAATATAATTTATAAATTGTATATAATTTTTATTAACATTTAAACAAACTTTGTGAATTTTTTGAAGTCTTTATATAGAATATAGTCGGAGATACCCCGCCCGAAAGGAACACATATAAAAATAGGTGCTCTACTGCTGTCATGATTCCGGCCGTTCTGTTTATCTGAAATCAAAAAACCAAACGCAATTTTAATCGTGAGACTCGAGGCTCTACATGGAACTAAAATAAAGTTAAAATTCCAAAAAATAATTTTTTTTACGCTTAGAAAAAAAATCAATTTTTTGTATTTTTTTGGGGGTCTATATAGCTGATAAAAAAACTAACGAAGCAATCTTAATTATTTTAGTTCAGCTTGTAGTTATATATGTACTAAAAATGCTGTATAAATTTGAGCAGAATCAATCAAATAGTTTTTGAGAAATCATGGCAGCAGTTTGAAAAAATCGTGTTTTGAGAAAAACGCGTTTGAAAGTTGTATATAATTCATATTAAAAAAATGATCTCACCATTAATCTGCTATGGCCGGACCATAGAGTACACCTTCCTCTTCTTCAAAGAAGTCATGCAAGGCCGTTTTCTCTTCTTTTGATCTAACACACTAGACGACCCCCCCCTTAAGGGTCGAATTTCGATTTTTACCACTCTTGAAAAAGGTTTTATTTTGCGTTAAATATAAAGACTGCATGGTCAGAATTAGGGGCGACAGATATTAATACTGCCAATCTGTTTACAGGCATGTGACGTCACTAGAGATCCAACCAATCCTGGAGCGTTTTCGTTCACGTGACCAAACGTTCAAGTCTATCTATTTTAAAAATCGAAATTCACTCAAATAATACATATTTTTTCGATAAAATGATAGAAAATGTTTTTTATATCTTATATTGTTTTAGGATGACAAGAAGAATGAACCATATTTTGAATATAGTCAAATACCCTATTATTTGTACATACCCGACAAACGCCCACTTTTTCCAAATACGATTTTCTGCTCGTAATATTTGGATCAGTCTCGCAATATTACGTGAACAATGAATTGTCCAGTCTAGTGAATCGGAAACTGGACAATCGACGTGCAGCCAAGAGCCACCGATGGACCTCGCCTCCTTCCTAATAACTCGGGCGTGCCAAAATTCAACGCTGGCCAATTACTTCTATTGGTACTTGTCGATCGAGTGCGAGGACCAACCGGATCCGGCGGTCACTGTCAAGCAGGACACGAGAGTTCGCGAGATGTACGTCACCGTGATGCAAATGTTCTCCAAGGCGTTGTCGGAGGGCAACTTCGTGTGGCAAAAGAGACGCGCCTTCCTCAAGAGGCAAAAAATCTTCATCGACCAGTTGGTCTCGCTCGTTAAAGCGGTTGCACGGGAGAGCGGCAATCGCAAGAGAAAAACTGATCGACTCAAAGCCTTGCTCGCCGATCCCGATCCCGTATTTAAAATTAATTTTTCCAATTTCGAGCCGATACCGTTTCCACTCGATCCGGAAATATCCATCAAAGGCATCATACCGGAAAAGTAAGATACGAGAAAAAAACGAGGTGGCTCCTGTTCGAGAAACAAAACGCTACGGTCGTTTCGTAACAGAGTTTTTGAACAAAAAGAGAGTTTTGGGACTTTACTGGCAAAAATTATGAATATGTTTGTTGTTTGAAAGACGAAAACAAGCTTCGTTACGTGTTTTTTAATTCTCGCCTACTTTTTTACGCATTCGGTGAACTCGAACATGATTGGATTTTACACATTTTTATAATTTCGTTGTTTTCATCGAAAAATCGTTTTTCGATCGAACAGTGGCCATTCTCGAGTTGCGAACGCACAAAATACTCGAAAAAATGAGCTGTGGCTAAAATTCGAACAATTGAACGGTACAGGGCCTCCCTTTTCAAGTCAGCCCTGATGCCTTCGAAGCTGACTTTCCTGACGACGGAAAATACCGAATACATCGCGATATTCAAGCACGGCGACGATCTTCGACAAGATCAGCTTATCCTCCAGACCATCGCGCTGATGGACAAGCTTTTGAGGCGCGAGAATTTGGATCTGAAATTGACACCCTACCGGTGAGCATATCGCCGTCGAGAATTTTCTTTTTTTCACTATAATCAGAATTCAAAAACGAGCACGTTTAATTTCAGAGTTTTGGCAACGAGCACGAGGCATGGGTTTTTACAATTTATCGAATCGATCACAGTCGCCGAAGTGCTGGCTAGCGAAGGCTCGATATTGAACTTTTTCCGGAAACATCATCCGTCGGAAACTGGACCTTACGGCGTTTCGTCGGATGTTATGGATACTTACGTCCGAAGCTGCGGTAAGTTTTCCATCTGGGTTACGCGACAAAAAATTCCATTTGGAGCTTCGACCATTTAAGGGCGAGCCCACTTTAGAGCCACGAAAAAAGGCCATTTTCGCGATTTTTTTGAGGATTTTATAAAAGATATGAATATAAAGGTTATTGGGCTTGATAAATAGACTTGAAATACATAAAAAAAAATTGTATTCATTTTTATTCATTTTTAAGTACAAAAACTATAGTTTAACGTAATGCCTCAAAAATAGGTGGGCTAGGTAGCTCCATCACAACGCGGCAGCAGCTTGTCTGAAAGAAAAAAATCAAAGTCCATTAGATTCAGTATGACACCAGCTACAAAATGACCCTCGGATATAAAGTTTTATCAAAAAAATAAAAAAATGGCAGATGAAAAACGAAAAAAGTAAAAAAAACGCGTTTTTCGTAGGTTTTCGCAGTTTTTCGCAAAAAAAAAGAGTAAAAATCAAAATTTTTAAACCATCGAGGGTCATCTTGTTGCGAATCATGTTTACAATATGTGGTTTAAATTTCAAGAGAATCGATTTATTAGTTTCAGAGATACGATGGAGCTAGATTTTGAAAACGTTGTTTCGAGAAAAACGCGTTTGAAGTTTATACTATGAAAAACTCTTACCTAAACTCAATCGGCAATTCCTGCACCGTACATAATCCCTTCTGATTGCTCATCATCGTCGATTTCTTCAAGTCTTGCTTGCTTTTGATTTTTTGAAATTTTCAATGTCGACTGGCCCCTTAAGCGGATAATTAAGGATAATTAAATTATCGTATTTTTTCCGCACACGAAACGATTAATATTATTACTAAAAGTTTTTAAGGCGGGAAATACATTTACAGAAAAAAATAAGCAGTATTGAGCGATTTTTTAAACTAAGAAATAATTATTCTACAATTATCAAACTTTAGGTATACTTTAATAGAATATTTAAGTATACGGAACAATTTTTTAAAATTAATTCATCATCAAAATGGCGGAGCTGTGGCCGAGTGTTACAGCAAGGTCGCCGCGGGAGTTGCGAATCGGCGTGCAGTCTAGCTTCCCGTAGACTTTGATTTGCAAAAAAGTTCAAACATTTGTTCAGTTAGAAATTGTATCGTTTCTATGAGACGGTAATTAAAATGAGGAAAACGCAAATTTGAGAAAACGGCACGCATTTACAAAAAAAAATCAACATTTCGCGCAACATTTCTGTAAAATGTGGATTAGAAAAGTAGTTTGTTTCCAATTTTTCAAAAACAATTTTCGTCAACTAGAAGGTACCAATATTTCTACCAAGTTTCAACCCAATCGGCTTAATAGTTTTTGAGTAATCCTGCACGCCAATTTCGAACTTACCCACGTCTAGAAAATCAGCATCCTTCAGCATTCGTCGTCATCCTATGAAATTTCCGTTGATAACAGACTTTGTACCCTCTTTCCAGCGGGTTATTGCATAATTACGTACGTCCTGGGTGTCGGTGACCGTCACTTGGACAATTTGCTTCTAACGACGTCTGGAAAGTTATTCCACATCGACTTTGGCTATATATTGGGCCGCGATCCAAAGCCGTTGCCACCGCCCATGAAGCTCAGCAAGGAAATGGTCGAGGCGATGGGAGGAGTCGGCTCCGAGCATTATCACGAGTTCCGGAAGCAATGTTATACGGCATTTTTGCATCTCAGGCGGCACGCCAATCTGATACTTAATTTGTTCTCTCTGATGGTCGACGCGAGTGTACCGGACATTGCTCTGGAGCCCGACAAAGCCGTGAAGAAAGTGCAGGACAAATTGCGCCTCGATCTGAGCGACGAGGAGGCCGTTCATTACGTGCAAAATCAGTTGGATCTGTCGGTAACGGCGGTCATGGCCGCTTTGGTCGAGCAGCTTCATAAATTTGCGCAATACTGGCGAAAATAAATTACGACAGATTTTCACCGACGTCCAACATACGGCAAAACTTACTGTATATATATAAATATATAAATATACGCGATTATATCGTATTTTGTCATTATTTTCGACGAATAAATAAGTTTCGTAAACAAAACAATAATGTTTTAAACAATGTGTAGAGATAACCGTACCCAAGAACGCACTTTACGTGCAGAAAATCCTTTTGCAAAACGATCCCAGCGGACGTTCGAAAAAAGCTCAATATTCGACACGTTCGAGTGAATTACTTTTCGTGAATTTATTGTTTATTATTTTTGCAGTGATTTTATTATTTGTTATTTTATTATTTATTATGCATTTATTATTATTTTTGCAGTGATCGCGAAAAAGAAAAGTTATCGCGACGCTCGTTGAAAATTTTCGTCTGACGCTTGGAAGTGACGGAAGAACATTCTATCAAACATATTATTTGTTACGTAAATATCCGTATATTTATTTTCATTTCATAGTTACATTTTGCGTATGTGGTGCACACTGTAGAAATTAGAAAGTAAATATTGTTAGTGTTGAAAATATCAAGTATAATCGATACGATTTTAATAGTACTTTTTTATTCTTCTTCCATTTATTCCTTTCATTATTCTAGTCCATCGTTGTCATAATTATTCATTTCAACGTAGCACAGACACTAGTTCGTTTGATCCGACATTACCAGAAAGTTTCATAGAAAACGTAACAACTTTTTGTTTCTTCAATTTCTTTTTCTTCTCTTTCGTCCCCCATTCTACACCGGTTCACTCGCAACACATAGGAACGCAGTTTTTTCTTTTCTCGTCCGGCAATAACGAAACTGTTTAACGTAATTTTGAAGTTGGTCGAGGGGGAGAGGGGGGATGGCGGTGACGGTGGTGAGGGAAACATCAACAATCCAATTATTCGTAATGCAAATTTTATATATGGAAAAAAAAGTTTCGTATTCTATTACACTTGAACATTGGCGAGACAAAGTATGAATAATACACATATCTCTTTCTTTCTCACTCTCTCTCTCTCTCTTTCGAATATTAACATAATATTTACACGTGTGACCATGATTAACAATGCCACGAAAAATAAAAACAGATTTATTTTGAATAACATGAGAATATAAAGAATATAATGTATGATCTTGGGAGCTTTTAGAAAATTTGTCGTGTTCAAGTATCCCGAAGAGCTGTATTGTTCGATCCCGTTCGTTGAACGTGCCCGCGAGAGTACGGTCTGCGTTGGAAAATTTCAAACGGGAAGTGGATTTATTAGTCATGCGTTCATTAGAAATAGCGCCTTTTGTTTCTTTCGTATACTTTCTCTCTCTTGATAATAACCGTGTTTAAATTCTTTCTCTATAGCCGTAAAAACTGATCTACTCGAGCCAAAAGAAGATGCACCGGGAGTTCTTTCTCTCTCCTAATATACACACATATATATATCTATGTATATATATATCTATGTATATTAGGATATATGTGATTCACTCGATTTGGGGACTCGGCCCGTGCACGATAGAATATATTTGAGCGATTTGTTTTGCCGATCGGTCGAACAGGACACTTTTTCTAATAAAAAAAAAACAACCCCTCATAAATGATTTGCCTTTTATATTATTTCGTAACACCCAGATTACACAATGTGAAAATTAAAATAATAGGCTTTTCTTCTTCATCATCATAAAGTTTCGTACGCTACTTTTTTTCCCTACAACGTAAATACTATTATAACTATCAAAGCAATTCTTGCCTCGCTCAATAATAATTCGCCTCTCCACGTAAATTCAGCCGTGATTACACCGTTCAACATTTAAAAAAAAAACGAGAAAAGAAACAATATCGGAACGCAGCATTGAGCGAAATAAGAATTCTCGCGCATACGTACGAGTTCCCCGACGAGCTTTCGTCCTCTACCTCCCTCGCGTCCCTATTCGTTTCGCCCCTTCATATCACGTCGCTATATTTGTTTTCGTCTACGAGAAGCTACGGTCCATCGGGAAATAAACTGAGAAAATATTGCGTCGTATTGTACCGCGCCCACTGATATCCCAAGAGAGACTAGCTCTCAAGAACGCACAAAGAAATGTCTCCTTACTCATTCTCCTTCCTTGCGAGAGAATCCAGCGTGTCTCGTTAAAAAGAAGAAAAACAAAGGAAAACAAAATATCCTCGAGTTGTAAAAAAGAAACAGGGATCTTCGCAGACCCCGAATTGTCTCCTTCTGTGTATTGCCGGACGATGGCAGGCCATTGTGCGAATCGTGGTCCGGAGTCTCGGTCCTCGTTGCGATTCTCGTCGAGAGATGTGGATACTTTCGGCTTTTGCCGAAAAGCCCGTCGTCCCTCGTTAGTCCTCCTCGTAAAACCAGACGTACGAGTTTCGTTCGTGACGACGATTCGAAATATAAAAAAAAAACAGCAGGCGTCACAAGTCTCGAGACTGCGGTGAACTCACTACCTCTCTGTCTCTCTCTCTCATACAGTCTCGATCCGAAGATCCCTTTGCACGCCGCACACGGAGTAATCCCGTTGTAATCACGTCGACGAGTGTTTCGATATGAAAACGAAAGTCATTGACGTCACCGATATAACAAAAGCCACGTTCAGCTCGTAATCTACAGTGCTCGTGTGAGGATCGAGTTCGTGAACGGATTATATCCGCGCTCGATATACTTATATATATCCATGTGTGCGCACACACGCGTCTTCATATATATATTTATATATATATTTGCATACACATAGATACGTGTATATGCGCACACACGTATATCCAATTACTCAATTACATAGGTATAAATTATAAGAATCTAATCGTAGTCTTAAGTCTAACCGTTTACGAGTTTCTTCTTTTTTTGTTCCTTTTTTTTTTTCATTTTTCTATGTACACTTTCAATGTAGACTCGAGATCTCCAAGCATCGATCGAACTTCACGTCTCATCCGTGATTTTCAATTTCTTTTCATTTTCCTCCGTTCCTTTAGTGTGTTTTTGTTTCGAGCGTAGGATCAGCCACTCGTGGGCCGTTCCACAGCGGTGTGTTCTCGTGTATGTGTGTGTTCAAGCAATATATTACCTTTCGGTAGGCCGCGTGGCGGGTACCGAGCTTTCGACCAAGTCGTGCCTCTCCATTGGCGAGTTAGCGAGTGCGTAATCGACGGGATATCTCTCGGTGTACGTAGGCGTAGCTTCGCCCTGTTGTCCGAGTCTGCGTTCTTCCGTCTCCTGATAAAAGCTCTGCGACGCTTCGACGTTTCTCGACGTGGATTGTTCGGTGCCCCCGATCTCGTGCGAGTAATAACTGCTCTGGCTTGCCTCGGTCTCGGGTGTGGGATCGTAGTAGCTCGGTGAGACGCTTTGACTCGGATACCGTGGCGTCCCTCGGAAGTAGCTCTGGCTAGCTTCGGAGGTTACGTCGCGTGGTTGCTCGTAGTAGCTCGGCGTGACTTCTTCCTGTGGATCAGCCTCGAGTCTCGAGTTCGAGTCTTGATTGACAGCCTCGTAATAGCTGGCTGTGACTTCGGTATGGCGATGAGCGTAATAGCTGCTCGGTTGTTCGACGTTGCGACGATGATCGCTGCTTTCGGTGACAAAGTTTTGCGAGGAATTTTCCTCGATACCGGGCATGGATATCGGTACTTCGTAAGACGTAGAGACGTTTTGCTCGACGATCACCTGATCCTCCTCGTAGCTCGAGGTGGGCAGTGCATCGCCGACGCGCGACGTCGAGCTGCTGTCCGGATTGAGATTGTACGACGAGGTGGGAATTTCCGGTACGCCGTTGTCGTGAATGCTCATGTGTTCGGTGGCGCGGCTTACGGAAGTATCCGGTATCACGCTGGACGATGCAATATTGAGCTCCTCGCACGGTGGTATCTCGTACGAGGATGTGCTTATGGCGCTTTCTTGATCCTGATCGCGTTCCTGATTCTCCGGTGTTTCAGGCACGTAAGACGAACTCGCGGTCTCGTCCTCGTTCAAGCCGGAATTGTTGATAGACACGGTTGACGTGCCGATACCAACATCGTTGCCGATATCGTTCGATTGCGACGGTTCGTTCGCCTGCTCTTGGCCAATCGCCGTTGCGTCGCTCTCGAGATTCTCCGAGAGATCGTCGATCTTGCCGACCTCGTAGCTCTGCGTGGGAAAGCTCTGATCGTCGATGGCGTCCGCGCCGGTCGATGGCTCCTCGTCGTCGTCCTCTTGGCACTGCATTATCTCGTTGAAGGATTGCGTGGGTGCGTTCGTGTTGGACTCGATCGTCGTCTCGTACGACTGCGACGCCTCGTTTCTATTTGTATCATCGAAGGATTGCGTGGGCGGCTCGCCGCTCGCCGTACTCTCGTCGATCTCCATAGCCTCGTAGGCTACCGATTGCGTGGGCTCCCGCGAGTTTTCGGACTTTGTCGCCGATTGCGTGGGCGTTTCCGGAGAGTCACTGGGCGCGGTAGGATCGAATCGTTGCTCGTAAGACTGCGAGGGTGTTTCTTCCTGCTGACTAGCCTCGGTCGCTTCGACCGTGTGAGCTTCGACGTTGTCGCTCGAGGCAAGCTGGACTGTAAGCCGCGAGGAGCCCTCGACGGTGTCCGCGCGGTCGGGAGCTTCGGGAGTCTCGTGCGGATAAATCTCCATCGCGACGGCTTCCTCGGCGACGGCGACGCCACTGTCCAGGTCCATGTCCGATGCTACCGGAGCCGCGACGTCGTTCGTTGGCGAATCGAGACTCGGGGTGCCCGTCCGCACTTCTTCGTGCACGGAGGAAGCCTCCTCTTGGCTCGTGACGCTTTCTCGTACCGGCGAGTCCGAGTGATCCGCGTTCGCGGCTACCTCATCGCAGAGGTTTTCTCGGGAATTCGTCGATTCGATGGCGACTTTCTCACTGGAATCGTTGCGCGTCGCGGAGTGAGAAACCTCCATTGCCGGGGTACACGTGGTGATGACTTCGGCGCTGGATTCGTCGATCAGCATTTGCGCCGCGGCGTTTTTCTCGTCCGACGTCTCGGGAGTTGTCGCGGGAGCTTCGGGCTCGACGATCATTCGTTCGGACGCGTCGGGCTCGGTGTACGAGTCGATTCGTGGGAATTCCGCGACCACGGTGTCCGGGGTCTCGGTGATTTTTCCCGCAGACTCGACGCTCGTCTCGGCCGATTCGCTGATTGGCTCGAGCGTCTCCGAAGCGACAACGGGCGTGGTCGCGGGAGCTTTCGTCACGAGCATCTCGTTGATGGAAACTTCGGCGAAGGCTTGCTCGGTCGTTTCGACGTAGGCGTCGTCGATGATGGGCATCGAGGGTGTCGTCTGGGCTTGGGTATTGTCGATAGCGAGACTATCGGGTATCGCGGAGTAGGTCACGGGTACGGAGGCTTCTCCGCCCTCGTCTCGCGACTGCATCGTCACTGGGTCGTCGAGAGTCGGCAGCACCAGGTACCGCGTGCTCGTCGGTATATCCGCACGCGCGACCTCGTCGCTAGCCGAACTTTCCATTATTTCGCCAATGTCGGGCATCGAGTTGCCGGGTATTTGAACGTGTGTCGCGTTTGGTGTCGCCGCGGCGGCCGCGATGTAGATGCTTGGATTCGTGACGGTGCTGGGTAACTCGAGGGACGTGGGAATCGCCGAAACTAAAGATGCCGAAGGCGGCGGTGGCGCGGTCGTTTGCACTTGTATCGGCAGGCTGGTGGGTACCTCCAACGGCGTCATTATCGGTTGATTCAGGGTGAGCGAAGTCTCGAGCACGGAGGGCGAGGATATGGGCTCGGTTGGTGGTATTATCGTTGACTGCAGTATCGTCTGATTGATCAGACTCGTCTGCGTGATAGATCCGCCCATCACGCTGCTCGTCGTGTTATCCGGCAGTCCGATTTCTTGCTGGAAATCCGTGTTTGCCAGTGCCGCCGCTAGGATATCCTGATTCGACGTTTGAATTATTTCCGACGTGGGGAAAGTCTCGGTAGTGACGATAGCGCTGGAACGGCTGGTCTCGGTGGGCGCGCCGCTCTGAAGATTCGGCATTGCACCGTTGTCGAATTGCAGCACGATGTTGTCGAGAGTGCCAGCTTCGCCGAGTGAGCTGGGGTCGATGTAGAGAGTTCTCGTGCCGTCCGCGTTTTGCGTCGTTCCCTCGAGCGACATGAGGGTATTGTTGTCCAAAGGCTGTATCTGGCCTTGCTCGTCTATCGTCACGAGAACGTAAGTCTGCGTGCCGTCGCTGCTCTCCGTCGGTAACGCCATTATCTGCGGTTGCGTAATCTTCGAGGTCGTCGCCTCGAGTTTCGGTTCCTCGATTATCGTCCCGTCGCTGCTTATCGCTACTTTCGTCGCGGCTTCGAGCTTCGTGGCGTCTCTCGTCGACTGTGTATCAAGGCTCTTCTCGACATTGGGACACTCGTCGGCCTCGTCAAGGGGCAATTCCGTGCCGGGTATGACGAGCGGCGGTAGCGGCAGGTTTTGCAGCGTCGTCGCGCCACTCGGCGTCGGTATCGCCGAGCTCACCATCGACGTTTCGTTGCCCATTGTCGACGTGGCCACGGAACTCGTGCCGATCACGTTCAGCAAGTTCTTCTGGGCGTTCTTGGAGGACTTGCCGGACCTGACCGGGGTCTGCTTGTGAGCACCGAGCGGTGTCTTGGTCACGTTGCCAACTTGGGTGGCCATAGTCGCGATTCCTTTCACTTGCTGGGCACACGCGATCGGGCTACCGTCGGCACCCTCGTGGATCTTCTGGACGATTATTTTCTGCTTGCTCTGACGACCCGTGCCGCGCGACGTGCCTATCCTCTGGACCGTTGGCGTCGTTGTACCAACCGATTTGCTCTTCTGCGTTACCTGCTGGCCCGAGGCGTTCTGCAGCGTCGTTTGCTGGGGCGAACGACCTCCGTGGCCTATCTGACGTACGATCTTCTTGCCCGCTGGACTCGCCGTTTTCTGCGATCCCGTGTTCGGAAAGACCAACGTACCGCTCGGCGATTTGATACTGCTCGCGGCTCTTATTTGCTGCTGGCCGCTCGAAGACACGGATATCTTTTGACACTTCTGGAGCATGGGTAGCTGGAGCTTTTGTTGGACCGGCTGATAATGAATCTTGGCAGCTTTGGCCGGGCTCTTGGCCGCGATGGCTTTCACCTGTTGGCCCGTGATGGGCGTGAGAACGGTGCCCTTCGGGGTCACGAGACCCTGAGCGTTTATAATAGTTTTGCCGGTGATGGCGTGGGACATGGGTGCTATGATGGTTCCCTTGGGTGTGCCGAGGGCCTGAGAACCCAGAGGCGAAAGTATCGTGGTGGCTTTGCTCACGAGAGTCTTGCCGCTTATCAGCGTTTTGCCGGTCAATTGTGCCGTGCTTATAGGCGTGTATATTCCACCCTTCGTGAGTATACCCTGCGCGAGTGTGCCTAGGAGGCCAGCTTTCGAGGTCGATATGGGCGTCAGCACGCCCTTCGACGTGATGATACCCTGAGTAGTGTTGAGGATCTTTTGTCCCTGCACGAGCTTCGAGGTCGTGGGTGAGCTCGCGTCCGTTTTCGGCGCTATCATCGTCTTCTGTCCCGTCATAGCCTGCGGACTGATCGGCGCGTACATCTGGCCCTTGTTGTTAACGATTTTTTGCACCTTGCCGCTCATCGATTTCGATATGTTGAGCGGCAGCATTTTCGTCTGTCCCGATTGTGCCGAGGTGAGAATAACGACTTTGCCGCCCTGTTGGACAATCTGAGCGCTACCGGTTGCCTTGCCAGCCGGTATAGCGATCTTCTGCTGCGAGCCAGGCTTACCCTGAACGCTGTATCGCATCTGTTGTCCACCCGCGGTCTGAACAATCACGTATTTACCGGGCGTCGCGCTTTTTTGCGACATGAGGGGCATCGCTTTGCCTCCGGTGGTCTGTTGGCTCTGAAACTTGAGGCCTTTGACACCACTGGCGAACGGCGGCACGAGGGTCTTGATGCTCGTAATCGTTGGCTTCGCTTTCGCCTTGTTCTTCAGTATCGCCGGTGTGCCGCTCTTCTTTTTGCCGGTGCTCGTACTCTCGGTAGTTGGGGTCTCGCTCGTGCTCTTGTAGACTTCCGAGTTGGAGGCTGTCAATTGGCCGGTCGTTGGGAGGCTCAGCGTGGTCGGTACGGAGGTCGAGGCGGACGGTATTATCGAGGATATGACAACGGGCATGTGCTCGATACTCTCAGGCGTCAAAACATCCTCGCTCAGTACGAACGGCATCGAGTTTATGTCGAGCTCCATGTCGGCCAGGCTCTGAGAGCTTGCCTGTATAATTTTTTCACCACCGCTCGGCATGCTCATCGTTTGGGACAATTGCGCTTTCTCCTTCTCGATAGCCGCCGCGGTCGCGGCCTCCTCGGCCTTCAAGACTTGAAGTTTTCGCGTTATCGTGAAGTGCGATCCAGCCGTTTTACTCGGTGATCTTGTCTTGCCGTTTCCCGCGTCCATTTTCATCATTTTCGCCCTTGGCGCGCCCTTGGTCTCGGGCTTCTTCTGGCCTTCCGCGTCGAGTTTGTGCTTGGTCGATTTGCCCGGCAGTTTCTCGAGCAATTTGTTCTTCAGTATTTGCATGGGTTCCTTGAGCGCCACGTTCTCGATTATTCGGGGCTTTTCGCGCTTTTTTACGGGTATACCGAGGTCGGAGGGTGGCGACGGTGTGGAGACGCTGTCGCTCAGGGTATCTTGGATCTTTTGCAAATCCAAGGTTAGAGCCTCGCTAGCGTCGTGCTTGAGATCCGTGCCAACTAGAGTGGCGGCAAGATCCATCTGGTTGGCGTTGGGATCGTCCAGTTTCGCCGCGACCTCGACAATGTTTTCCTGCACGAGAATCTCCACGCCCTCGAACTCGGTCATGGCGTTGAGCGGTTGGACCGTTTGAGTGTCTTGTAAGCTGGCGGGAGCGACGATGGTCTCGCTGTTGCCGCCGGCGATTGCTATCACGAAGGTTTGCCCTGCGCTCTCGGCGGGCGGTACGAGCTGTTTTGGTTTTCGCCCCGGGTCATCCGCAGCCTCGCCGTCCTTCTCGGCTTTCTTGTCTATGTGGAGAGTTTTGAGAAACGCTTCTTGAAAGGAATTTATGGGGATTTCGTCGTCGGCGACGGCTCGTTTGCCTCTCGTACCTGCTTCAGGTGGGAATTTAGTCGCCTTGTAACGGGACAGCGTGGAGGATCGCTGCGACGCTTCGTTGTCCACGGGAAGAGGTGGTTTTGTTGGGCTCCTGTCGATTTTGCTCGCATCGCTCGTTTTAGCTTCTTCGGGAATCTTAGCTTCGGCGGTCACTTTATCCTTGTCGGTCACTTCGTCGTTTGTTATTCTGGCTAGCACGGCCTCGATCGTCTCCATCGTGGAGTCCGTTACGGTAGCCGCGGTCACGCTGACGGTCGTCAACGGGGCGGGATCCTCGTCCGCTGCTACAGGCGCGCTTTGGATCTTCTCTTTTTCGACCTGTTCCAATGCGTCCGTGGTCGGAACGGGTTGTAATTTTATTTCGGCGTTGGGAGACTCGATCGCCGCTTCTGGCTCCGTGGATTCTTCGGCGATTCTCCGCTCCTCGGCTAATCGCTTGGCTTCCTCCTCTTGAGCGAGCTTTTCGGTCTCTGCTTTCTCGGCTAGTGCTTGTTCCAGCGCTTGCTTCTCAGCGGCCAACTGTTCGGCGGCCATCTTCTCAGCAGCTAATTTTTCAGCGGCCATCTTCTCCTCGGCAGCTAATTTTTCAGCGGCCATCTTCTCCTCGGCAGCTAATTTTTCGGCGGCCATCTTCTCCTCGGCGGCCAATTTTTCAGCCGCCATTTTCTCCTCGGCAGCTAATTTTTCAGCGGCCATCTTCTCCTCGGCCAATTTCTCGGCTTCCAGTATCTCGGCAGCCAATTTTTCCGCAGCTAATCTCTCGGCTTCCAATTGCTCTGCAGCCAATTTCTCTGCGGCTAATCTCTCGGCTTCCAACTTCTCGGCAGCTAATCTCTCGGCTTCCAATTTCTCGGCAGCTAATCTCTCGGCTTCCAATTTCTCGGCAGCCAATTTCTCTTCGGCTAACTTTTCTGCAGCCAATTTTTCCTCAGCCAATTTCTCTGCGGCCAATTTCTCCTGAGCTAATTTTTCGGCTGCTAATTTCTCCTCGGCTAATTTTTCGGCAGCCAATTTCTCCTCGGCCAATTTTTCAGCTGCCAATTTCTCGGCTGCCAATTTCTCAGCGGCCAATTTTTCCGCTTCCAGCCTCTCGGCGATCCTTCGTTCGGCGGCGGCTTGTTCGGCGGCCACTTGTTCCTCGCATGCGTCCAACAAATCGATTTGCGACAGCTCAAATTTCTTGACGTGCGATTTTTTCGGTGGTAGCTTATCCACGAATGTCTTGATGGCGTCATATTTCGACGAACTCTTGACCTCGTCCGCGCACAATTCCATGTGTTCGGGGTTCGAAGCAACGGTCTCGATAATCGAGAACTTGTTTTCCGGCTGTGCCGATTTTTCGTTGTCGCTGTCTCGACTCGGAAGATTTTTCGTGCAACTCTCTTCGGATTCGCCGGGTGACAGTAATTTCGTTATATTGACGGGTGATCCGATACCGCTGTCCAATTTTTTCCCGAATTCCATGAGGCACGAGGTGCTCGATTCGCCCTCGGTTTCCGGACTGTCGAATTTCGTTGTCTCGGGCATTTCATTGACTCGAGAAACTTCCTCGTCGGTCCGGGACACTTGGGAATCTTCCGTCGGGGCGGCTTGCTCGCTCGTGACGAGGGTCCGATTGGAGAACTCGAATTCGCGATCGGTAGTTTTTTCGACAGGCTCGACACGAGCGTCGTTCGCGACGATGGCCGACTTTTTCTTGCCACCTCGTGCTCGACCGAGCTTGTGTTCTTTCTGCGATTTCTCCTCGGTCTCCGACTGACTCTCGTCGGTTTTCGATGCTCTGTTGTCGGGACTGCTCGTGTATACGTCCGAATGAAGATATCGCTTGTTCGGCTTGCGGCGCCTACCGCTGTACGAACGTTCGGAATCGGACTCGGAGGTTTTACGCTCGCTGTCGCGAGTCGCGAGTGCCGCGACTTTTTTCCCGACTATCATCTCGTGTTTCGGCGAATCGTTGCCGTTGCCGCTCGCGTCCAACGCGGGTAAACTCTTCCTGGGACGTCCGCGTCGACGAGGCGTCGGCTGCTCGGCGCTCGTGACCATCGCGTCACGCGAAGTTTCGGGCGTCGCAACGAGACCGCTCCACGTGGCCTGATTCGGATTGCCATCGGTGTCGGAATTCTCGCTGTTGCCTCGCAGTGACTCGGCCAGCTCGGACACAGTTTCGTCCTCGGTCTCGGTCGTCGCGAGCTCGGAGTCTTTCTTGTCCGCCTGACTATTCGTCTCCCGTCGCGAAGCCTCGTCGAACTCGGCGTTCTTCGCGATCGAAATTGCCTCGCTTTCCGCCTCTCTTTTGTCTTCGGATTTCTCGTCGGCAGCAACGATCGAAATCGTCTCGATCTCGTAATTCGTGGATTTCTTGGAATCGTCGGTGTCCTCGCGCTCGTCCTTCTCACCTTCGACCTCGAATATTTCGACGATCTCGAGCTCGGTGACGGTGAGGGCCTTCGAGCTTTTGTCCCGGTCCTCGCTCTTCGCAGCTGCGTCCACTTTGACTTCAACGTGGTCACGCTCCTTCTCGACGGTGCACCGTTCCGTAATCTCCTCCTCGCGCACGTCCTCTCGTCTTTTATCCTTGGCAGTGGGCTCTTTTTTGTCAAAAAAATTCTGTACGCTCGGAGCCTTCTCGCGCTCTCGTTCTTCCCTCTCGTCCTCCTTGACGCTCTTCATCGCTTGGCTCATCGTGAATTTTTTCAATATCTCCTTCTTAACCGAGGTATTCTTTTCGCCGAAAATCCGCGGTATCTTTCTCACCGGTGTGATCGTCGGTTCGGGTAAGTCCTCCTCGTCGAAGTCGAAGCACGAGAACCTCGACTGTTTATCGTCTTTTTCGGAGCTCGTGCTCTTTCGCTCCTCGGTCGCGGCGGCGATGAGCTTCTTCGGTTTCTTGTAAGCGGGCGATTTTTCGTCTTTCGCGAATGTCGTGGTGCTCGTGTCGGTCTCCGAGTCGAGATCGTCGAGGTGCTTGTTGCTCGAGTGACGCGAGGCTCGAGACGACGAATCGTCCACGTGCAACGAGGCGAATTTTTCCGTTTCTCTCAACAACTTTTCCGAAGCTTTTATCAACTCGGCACCGTCGTCCTCCTTGTCCTCGGTATTGTCCGAACTGTTGTTCGCCGGTGCGGAATTGTTGCCCACCGAGGAACTGCCGATCGAGACTGTGTCGGCGGATTTGTTGAGATCGAGATCCATGTCCTCGTCGGTCTCGTCGTCCCAATCGGCCAAAAGCTTCTCGCGCAATTCCGGATCGGTTTTCTTCTTTTTAGCCGTACTTTTGTCCGTTTGTTTCGCTAGTTTGCGCTTCACGGGCTCGCCGTCGCGCTCGGATTTTCCTTTGCTCGACAAGCTCTTCGTCTTTCTCACGTATTTCCTCTTCTGTGTGTCCGCGGGCAACGAGGGCCTGCCCGTGCTTCTCGGCTGCGCGTAACTCACGATTCTACCGCGTCCCAACGGACTCTCCAGCCCACCGCTGGAGCAATGACTTTTTCTGTGACAAATGATCACGTTAACTCGCGTTGTCGTGAAGCTGCACAAATTGCACGAGAATTGGGGCGAATCGGTGCTCGGCGCTTTTGGCGTACTCGGCAGGCTGCTCGGTTGCTGACGTATTCGTATCTCGTGGTCGCTCTCGCGCAAGAAACGCGGATGCGTTATCTTCCTCGTCGCTACACTCCCGTCGCTTCGTCTGCTCATCTCGTCACGGTCGCGCTTCTTCTTCGGAAGCTTCTTCTCGCCGAAAAGCGCCGATATGTCGGGCTTCTCTTCGCGACAGAATTTCTCACTCGTCAGTATGTCCGGATCGCCCCCCGTTAATTTCTCGGCCATCTCAACGTCACCGGGAAACTTGTCCATGTAACTGGAACCGTCCTTGCTCTTCGTTCGGTATTTGTCTGCAAATAAGCAAACATCAGTCTTTCGAACGGATTTACGATTTGCCATGCCAGCCGTCATCGACAATGCAACCTTTGTTTAGGTGCTCTGCGAGCGAACACAGTTTTACTGTTTTGCGTTAACGAATCTGTGGTAATGATCGAGTTTCGCGCTTGCATGGCTTAAGGGGCTATATGTGTGACACTCAAAATATCGATTTTTTTTTTGCTTTTTCGACAGTTTATACTTTCAAGAATATCATTATTTATATCAATATCATTTTATCTTGCAAAAATCGATAGTTACATTTTTTAACGCGTTTTTCTCGAAATGAGATGTCAAATTTACTGACGTGATTGACTTGAAATTTGAGCTGAGTACTCTTGAATATATTTACTCTACAATGACGCAGGATATTTTTGATTGGATGAAAATCCACGATTTGGCATTGAAAAAAACGACCATTTTATAGGCAAGAAAAAATACTTTTTTCATAACTACGCCATTTTGTTAGATTTTGCGTCATTGTACAGGAAATACCTTCCAGTTTAACGAAATTTTTTGCTTTTTCGGTTTTAGCTACTCAATCGGCCGGAATCATGTCAGCAGTGGAGGAACTTTTTTTTGCGCCTCCAAAGGCAGCCCATAAGTCGCTTGGATCTCAATATTTTTCTATGAAAAAATGATGTAATATAGGTCAAATATAGCGAAATATATTCTTAATTTGCCGAAACATTTAATTAAGTACTTTTCTTCCAAAAAATTCCCGAAAATCGCCCAAATTTTCAGCGTTTACACTGGTACAGCCTCTTAAGCTCGTAATGAGAATGATTCTTAATTATGGTATTGAAGGTTGCATCTCTGGAATGCAACGAACATCCTTGGTTATTTTTTCATTTCTTTATTTTATCTATGGAATCTCTTCTATTGCATTTTTAGGTTATGAATCCCTAAAAAGGAGCTTGAAAAATATTTCAGTGATATTTGTAGCCTAAATGTGACAGAATAAAAATAAGGACAAAATAATTTCGTTGCGCTCCAACAATGCAAACTTCGATACCATTTTTAATTGGCTTTAAGACTCGCTCAGGTTTTTAACTTAAAACGTAATATATTTACTATATTTTACATGTAATAAAAAAAATTGTTTTGATAGCCTAATCGTGGTGGAGTGTTTTAAATGTCCTTCCTCAAATATTGCAATAATGAAGTTAATACATCCGACTGCCATAATAATTTAAAAAAAAACCACTGATCTTTTTCGAACAACATGGTTGCAGTTATCTGACAGAAAGTTGTAGTTTTTTTCCTTTTTTTTAGTCTCAATCACACGTCTAGTAAATTTTTAAACCCATTTGCGATTGAAATTTTTTCTTTCTTTTGAGTCTAAGTCCCTATGTTATCGTGCAGTAGTTCTTTTTCAAACTAGATCCACAGTTGTGTGCAGCAGGTATTCTTTTTCTTTTCTCCTTGGATCAGACCAATTTTTTTTACTCGAATGATTATCACAGAACCACCGATGATAAAAAACTTCTCAATTAGTATACATAGCGTCATAAAAAGTTATGCTCTCCGTTCATCACTGCATTATTCTGCAAGAAAAATTCTGACACCGAAACCATCCACATTTTGTCAAAATGACATCACCCATCAGTAATAAGAAAAAAGAAAGTTCAAGCGAAATCTGTGTCCAAAAACATGAGATTGAAGTTTACAGCGTTGGAATGCAACGAAAATTAATATTTCTAAATTCCTGCAATTTCTTTTGACAGATTTTGCCGATTATCGTCCGTCGACCATTTTTTATATCTACGTAGCTATCTATACCTAAAATCTACAAAACAAACATCTATAATAAACGAATGGAAAATGAAATGTAAAAAAGAAGTCTTGTAGCATTCCGGCAACGTAAACTTCATCACCATGCAAAAACACTCAGCGAAAGATAAAACATTCCGCAGACAAGCGTGAAATCAAACCTACTCCATAAGCCGAACCCGAAAGGGCTCGATAAAACTCACCCAGTCCCTTCCTAATGAATTCATCTTTCTGTGTGCAATTGTACTTGTAGATCTGATGGAGGTTCTTCACGAATTCGCTGAAAGCAACGATTCGAAAATGAGTATATTTTCCACCCAAAAGTGAGTAACAACAGCGCGAGTACTCACTAAGTGTCCTCCTGAAAGAACTTGACCGCGGCGATGAGCGGTTTCTTTTGAAATTCTATCTGTATGTCGTCGGGTAGATTGTGAAAGCCGGTGACTTGTCCCGGCCACCAGCAGGCGCCGAGTTTCACCCAGACCACGTCGCCGTCCAGATAATTTATTTCCGTTTGTTCGCACATCTTGGCTCGACGCTCACGCTCGCTGGTTCATAAAAAACGCCGCGCCCCCGGAGTCGGGTCCGGAGTGTCTCTGGAAACGGAAAGTTTCAATTCACCGCCTAATCGCCAGGTGCGCGATACGCGAGTAAAGTCTCGAGGACGCGCCTACCTCGTAACGGCGGCTTTCGGGTGCCAGTTTCTCAGCGGCTCAACGACGGATGCCCAAAGTCGGAAGCATCGCTGCCCTCGGAGGTGCGCGACGGCACTGATCGTTCCGGGGAGTCCCGAGGCAGCTCAGATGCGAGGGCCCGTTGCCCAGGCGAAATTCCGTCTCTTCAACGTCCAATTTCCACACTTGAGGGGTTAGAATGTTTTTTTCGTTTTTTTCTCGCTTCCACTTTTCAGTTACTTTGATCTCCGTCGCCGCGCGTCTCGCGAGAGCGAGAGAGAGGTGGCTCTAGAGAGAGAGAGAGACAGAGGCACGGAGAGCAGTAACCTGCGTGATCCACTGGTTGAAAAAGATCGCCAGCACCGGGGGGCTATCACGATTAGCGGGAAGCAGAAAGAAAAGAGAGACGAAGAGAGCGCGGGAGGGAGGGAGAAAGAAACTGAGAAACACGGCGCGTCACTCGTTCTTTTTTTTTCTTCTTTTTTCGCTTCTTTTTCTTATTCTTTCTCACTACAGAGCACGTCCGATCGGCTATTCTTCGTCCACTCGTTATTTTGACTCTGGGAATGAATTCCGCGGATGCGCAAGGCGCATTTTATGAGCCGGAATATGTATTGGTGTAGCAGAGGGTCGCGGGTAGGCCACCGATGCACTGTTCTCCCGTTGCCCGCCGTCGTTGCACGCACGTACAAACACACTTATGCATGTGTATACATATATACGTGTGTACACGAGCGCGAGAGAGTGCGCGCGCGCGCACGCCGAAACACACACTTGCGCCGGAGAGACGCAGAGAACTCGCTCTCTCTCGACGCTCCCGTCCACTCCCGTAGAAGTTGGCGAGCGTCCCAGGACGTGTATACACACCTCCCGCGTTTGCACTTTGACGAGTACGCGCGCCGAGTATCACTCCCAAAGAGAACTCTTATCACTCGCCATCAAAAAGGGCAAGGAGAGGGAGCGGAAAAAAACGAAAAGCAAAACAACACGAGTACATGTCTCCATACACACACACACACACACATATGTAGGCACGAGCGTGATTCCTTGATTCTTACGTCTTACTGCAAAATTCCACACTCAGCTATCGCACTCTCTATGGTCCCCACACAAATCGGCTACTCGAGACACAACGCGATATATTAGTCTTTCTCTCTCTCTTTTTTCTTACTTCTTTCGCCTACTGTAGTACGTACGTCTACGTACACATTCGCCAGTTTACCCGACGTGCATCGGGGCCTCCGTCCAATGGATAGATACCTACGGGCTTTGTAGATATTCGTATATATATGTATGTCGAATCGTAATGCCGAATGAGAATGCTTCCTTCTCCGCCATCGCTACACTGCTGATACACGCGCTCGTGTGTGTGTGTGCCGCCGAGTATTTCGCGATTTTCGATTGTTCAGTGCTACCAATCCTCGCGCATTGCGCGCAACGTCGCTCATACCAGAGACAAATTACGAGAAAATTTTTCATCGTGCGCATGCTACTGTGCGCTTCGCCGTTTTTTTCCCTCGCTCTACGGTTCTTGTCTTTCCCGCTCGAATATTTGTCGCTTTTCTGTCATTCGTAGGCGAGACTAGCGCGTGGCAAGTTTTCCACTAGCTTGGAGCTTTTCGCGCTCTGACTGCGGGCCATTGAACCTCGGGGTGTTTACGATTAACGAGGGGAAAAAACATCGGTCACGTGCCCCGACCGCGTACGCCGTAATTGCGCGTAGTGTCGCGGATTTTTTTGAACGATGCACGGGGACGAATGTTTTTGTTTATTTCTTATAGGTTACGTGTCGCTGCGATTCACGCGGGAAATTGGTCCGGTGTGGAGTTTCGATGGAGTATTCGCGATCGGCGAAGAGCCGGGAGCTTACGAGTGTTTCAATCGCGGATGAAAGATTGAGTCGGTGAGTGAGGGACTCGAAGTATAAAAATGGCGCAAGATTGCGTAGTACTCGAGTCCGAATGATTTGGACATTATGTTGAAAGTTTTTCGTTGTGCCGTGCACTATTTCAACGCGTATTTGCAAAGTTGCGTCAACATTAAGTGGCTGTTGATTTTACGCATTGAACAAACTTATGAGGTACGTTTGTTTTTTGTTCCGTCCGTTGGACGATTGGCAGCACTGTGTTGTCGAGTAGGAAGCTGCGGCTGATGGCCGCACGAGGCGCAGCGTGGCGCCACCGTCCGCGTTACACGATCATTGCTGACTTCCGGTTTGTCCTATCGTTTTCACGAAGCCGAAACGTTTTATTATCGCATAGAAAACGCACTCGAAGCGAGAGGACTCGATTATACGGTTACTTCGACGATACGTTCATCGTTCACCGTGAGCCACGAGACGTGGATGAGAAACGTCGAGAGTTTAGCCAGTTTGTCAAGCACCGACCGGAAGTTTCCGCTTGCTCGCCCGTGCGCCTGTGTGTACGTCACACACACACGCGCGCGTATATTGCGTCGATTGTTGCGAATTCACGATATTGCAAAAATAATGGCGACCGCCGTTCCCTCACGATTTGCCGTGCTCAGTATCGATGACGACGATTGCAAGCCGAAAAAAGTGCAAAAGCCGACAAGCGCCGGCAAATCGAGCCTCAAGCCCAACAAAAATGACAAACAGAAGCAGCAGCCTAAAAAGGACGACAAGAAAAAGCCGAATAAGGTAGGTCGTACGAGGTGTTTTTTTTGCTGCTAACCACCCCCTCTCTGTATTCTCACGCTTGTACACCAATAAACGACATAGGACGACGACGGGCTATGGCGGGAAAATTCGAATCGTCGTCTTGCTCGACCGGTGTGTAGGAATGATAAATTTAATATTTATGAATTTTTATGTCAGGTATATTGTTTATTTTTATTTTTGGTTATGTTAATAATATTAATAAAGCAAATATACAGCTGTTACATTCAATGATTATCAATGCACACCTTATTTATATCATTGTGTATCAAGCTGATAAAGAATATCATATCTTATTCACTGATTAATGTATATATCATTTTTGTCCTGGTTTAGACAAACTTGCGGTAATAATTGAATGTAACTATACTTTGCCATAAACCTAAAACTATTAAACTATGATGCAACTACAACCACAAACTGCATGGAGAAAATGTTATATTAATACGAGACATTAAATATATAAATTTAACATAATCCAATATTGAACATTAATTTTATTCATATATATTTTATATTGATCTAATTCACGATTTATTTGAATTAACGGGGTACACCTAACTCGTGGCAGAAAAAAGAGTCATTTTTGTGAATTTTGTCCGGGAAAATGTGTGCAGGTTTTCAAATGTTTTTTTTCTACATCAAGGAGTATGGTTTTAAGTATGTTTTACAATTTCAATATTGAAAAATATAAATGTGGTAGATACAATGGTTTGTGCAGACCGCTGGTTGAAAAATGTCCTTCGTGGTGACCACTGCAGCTCGGAAATAAATAATACGAAATAAAAGAATCAAACACATTAGGTCTTTGCATAAAATTAACTAGTACCTGGATGAAGGATGTTATAAAACAATGATTTTTTTTTAATTGCCACACTTTAAAGTACAAGTATCAATTACCAGAGAAGAAAACGTTTTATTTGTGTTCATAGAAAAAAACTGCATAAAAAAAACATTTCGCCGTTCAAACACTGCTTTTTGATATGTAAGAGGTACTTGCAAACTTTGAGATATCGTGGTCACCGATTTAAAAAGTCATGAAAAAAACGTGTTTAAAGTTCGTTGGTTCGCGCAACCTACTTATAAATAATTCATCAAAGATAAGAAAAAAATTTTGGATCATGATAAATGAACTTCCTCAATTTTGACAGGATCGAGTCATGTTTGCCAGCCCTGGATCCGAGAGGGGGGCAAACCGGGGTACCTGCCCCGGGTGGCAATTTAAGGGGGCGTCAAGTTCATGTGTTTGAAAAAAAAACTTGTTTCACTGAAGCGCCTAGCATCCAGGGTGCTTTAGTAACAGTGAGCTTCAACAGCCCCACGATCTTAGCCATCGAAAATAAAACTGTCTATAACTTTGATTGAAAGATTGAAGATGTGTGTACAGTCCGGCTTATGCGTGTCTACACTGGTAGTATTATATATTGATGTCACACGTAAGGAAAAGTTATTAGCAAATAGGTAATAGAGAGAGCAAATTTATTTAAGCGTTTTTATTCTCCCGGTCACATAAAAAATTCCACCCAGTATATTTGCTTCGTGAGTTTTTCAAAACCAGTCATCTCAAATGCTGGAGGGGAGGGGCGCCAATGTCAAGTTTCTGCCCCGGCTCGGAGAATTTTCAGATCCGGGGCTGATGTTTTTATAATTCGTTGAGAATCAAAGATCGATATTGTAAATATTTCAATTAGGAGTAAGCTTTCGATATTATTGGCATTGCGGCCCCCATGCTCGTGACATTACTCAATGTTACAGAACAAGAAGAAGAAAAGTGGCGGCGAGAGTCAACAATGGGAACAGTGGAAACAAAAAGACACGATGGTACGTGCTTTCGACCCATTTGTCACATTCGCAGAGACAAAGGTAAGCGGGATTGAAGTTGTGCAGTGTAACGGGATAATTTTTCCTCAAGGCCATCGAGGAGACCTACGAACAAGAGCTGCATCAGGCAATATTGCTGTCGAAACTGGCGTACGAGGCTCAAGGCGAGAACGGCGCTGTTTCCAAAGACCAGGACGACTCGAAGAAGTCTCAGGGCAACAAAAAGTCCAAGAAGGCCACCATGTCGCTGGAGGAATTCAACAATCTGGGCACTTCCACCCAGGTCGACGAATCGATCGCGATCCCAGACCCGGAGAGCAGAGACTGCAAAACCAGAGGTAATCCAACGATATCGTCTCACCGCATGTTTTTTCCTCTTCGAATGATGATTCCACTGCCAAGTGGCTGATCCGATCGCAAGTTTGTGCTTCAGAGCCCGACACGCAATTCTTCGAAAGAGTCGACAGAGACACTAAGAACGAGATAACCAAGAGCAAAGAGAAGGACATATTAAAGACGAGGTTTAATCAGCTCGACGACGATATCACGTCCGCTCAGCTCAAGGTAGAGGTGGAAAAACGCGACGAACAGATCGCACAGCTCAGACTCGAGGTCGAATCCCTGAAGGACGAGCTGACTCAAGTCAAGAACAGAAATCGAAAGCTCTATCAGATACTCTCCCATGGAGAGAGTGAGTATTTTTACTCTCGTCCATACAATCTCCGGTTTATTTTTTAAGGGATCATCACAGTGTAACGGGTCGACAAATTATTTTGGCAATTTCTTTTTGCTTGTTAAAATACGTCAATCTGATTTTTTATGTCAAATCTGACGAAAGTCTGATTTTTTATGTCAAATCAAAGCACTTATGAAGAATAGAAAAGACATTTTTAAACGTTTATTTATTTTTTTCATTTTTTTTTACGATTGAACATTTTTTCGAAAAAGAGGAGTCCTCAGATTTATAAAAAGATTATAAATCAGTATGAAAGCCGCTATATTGCTATGGAGGCTTTTTTAAATATCCAAATCGACAAAATGACGGCGGTTTGGAAAAAAAAGTATCGAGTTTAACCTTTCGACTAATTTTCATTAAAAAAATTATGAAGATTTAAAAAAAAGCTTCCATAGCAAGATAAAGAATGGCGTGAAGAATGTGGTGTCGAAATTCGAGACGGATGGCTTGAAAACTCTGCCTTTGGGAGTGTACACCGTTTTGAAAAACGACATTTCGAGAAAAACGCGTTTAAAGTTTCGAGTGCGCACGCTGCTGCTCGAATCACTTTCTCTAAGAGAGGCTGTAGCGACCGAAAATATTCGAATTTCGCCCCAAAAATTGAACAGCATGTTTATAACCGTCTATACTATCGGATAATGCAAAAAAAATCGATTTTTTGACAATTTCACACTGTGATGATCCCTCAAGAGACCGTTCGAGGTGACCGGCTTGAAAGTTGCTGATATTCATGATTTTTGTTTAAAATAAAATTCGGTAATTAGTCCGATTTTTGTTTCGTTTATTCAAATAACTTACGTTGTCCATAAAAATATTTTTTATGTTTTAGTTTTATTTTTTGTACAATTTTTTGGCCACTGCAAAATGATGCCTAACAAAAGTAGCGGTTGACGGCGGAAAGTTCTACTCCTCCAAAAATTGTTCGAAAGAAAAAAACCAAAAAGATTATTAGTCAGTATGAAAAACTGTAGAGATATACAGAGCATTATTTTGTGAAGAAAATTAACAAAATGGTGGCCATTTCAAAATTAAGTATTAAATTGGGTCTTTTTTCGACAGTTTTTCGTTAAAAAAATATGAAATTTTCGAATAAATAGAAAACGCTTTCATGCGACGATTTTCGTGCCATTTTTGTGTTGGAAAAAATTTTTCATAGATTGGCTTTAAAGTCTCAGTATAAAGGCTTTTGGGGTCGCTGACTTCGCATTTGATATCAGATTTCCAAAATTGAAAATGGCGGATCCAATATGGCGGACGCAAATTTGAAAAATGGTTTCATTTCGACGAAAGTGAGTACCTAATGGTTTTTGGGGTCGCTGAATCCGAATCTGGAATCGGTTTTTGAAAATTCAAAATGGCGGATTCAATATGGCGGACGCAAATACGAAAAATGGTTCCATTTCGACGAAAGTGAGTAACTCATGGTTTTTGGGGTCGCTGAAGAGGAACCTGAAATCGGTTTTTGAAAATTCAAAATGGCGGATTCAATATGGCGGACGAAAATACGAAAAATGGTTTGTTCAAAAAAATGTTGAAAATACAAAAAAACACAAAAATAATCAACATACAAAAAGCACAAAAAAATTAAATTACAAAAAGCAAAAAAAAAAATAAAAATACAAAAGCAAAAAAATTAAAGATACAAAAAGCACAAAAAAGTTTAAGCACAAAAAAAAACATCTAGAGATACAATTTTTTGTCAAAATCCAACTACTTTTCGAATTTGCGCCCACCAAATTGGATCCGCCATTTTGAATTTTGACAATCTGATTTCAAATTCGAATACAGCGACGCCGAAAACCATGAGATACTCATTTTCGTCGAAATCAAACCATTTTTCGAATTTGTGTCCGACATATTGGATCCGCCATTTTGAAATTTGGAAATCTGATGTCAAATTCAAATTCAGCGACCCCAAATACCATAATGTACCAAATTACAATCGAATCGATGCAATAGAAATAGGTTGTTTTTCAAATGCCCCTATACGTGTCATGACACAAAAATGGCACGACTTTTTTTGCCCCTATGCGTGTCACTCACTGTCAAGGGGTTAAGAAATGGGGTAAATATTTACAAGTGAGGCTCGAGTCGATGTTTTTCAGGGCACTTTATTTATAATATTTACGTCGGGGGAAGACTATTTCAATCCTTATTCCACCCCCAAACGCTTATTTTTGCTTTTCTAAAGGTATGGAGGAAACGAGTTTGGTGACATCAAGTGGGTCAAATGACATGGGTGTGGGTGGGTGGGTGTGTGGATTTGTTTGGGTGTATGCGTAAGTGTGTGAATGTGTGATTATTGTTTTTTTGGTAAATATTTACAAGTAGATTTGTTTGGGTTTGTATATGATTTTTTTTCTTAATAAAATACTCTTCCCCCATCATAAAAAACATATTTTCATACTGTAGAATAGCCCCGAACACGTGAAAAAAATTTTGGAGACCATCAGGGCTGGAGCCCCACTTGTAAATATTTACCAGGAATGGCGTGAAGAATGATGTGGCGAAATTTGACAAGCATAGCTTTGAAACTCTTCGTTTAAAATCTTCCACTGTTTCGAATCCCTTTTTCCACGGGTCGAATCCCTTTTTCTAAGAAAGGCTGTAACCACCGGAATAATTCGAATTTCGCGCGAATTTACAAAATTTAACAGCATGTTTATGAAAGTCCATATTTTTAGATAATGCACAAAAAAACGATTACCAAATAATGTTACATTGGAATATTCCCTTAATAACTTTTTCAATAACGAAAAATGACTTTGTGCACGAAAAGTGTGGTGGAATTTCAGACCTTCGCCCTAATTTAGTACAAAGTTATATGAAAACTGCCGAGGAAAAAAAAACTTGTTTTTGAGGTAGGACAAATATTTTTACGAACTTCGATTTACCATTATTGTTGCGCCATTTTGGTTTTTCGGATAATCGTAACAAACATATATTCAGCGATCGTAAAAGCTTGCTGGGGCTAGATAATTTGTAGCGAAAAAAGGATTCTTTCGTAAAAAGAAGTTCGACTTAAACTTTTTCCAATCTCAATCACACTTTTACTTAACAATTTTACGCTCACTCGCTTTGGGACTGTCGATTTATCGAATTATTCCCCGGATGAAAAAATAATCGCGCTCGCAGTGGAAAAACCGAGATGGATTGAATTTACGCCGTTTACTTGCAGTGAAGGACAAAGCGTCCGTACTGGCGGAGGTCACCAAACTGCAAGAGATCCGGGAAGAATTAACGCTCGAAGTAACGACGCTGCACGCTCAGTTGGAGCAGGAACGATCGAAAACGAGAGCATCGAGCGCTGACGTGAAGACCACCAAACAAAACGTAATTTCGCCGTGACATGTTGCACATATGAAGCCTCGAATCATTCAATTTTGATGTTAAAGTTTGCATCGTTGGAATGCAACGAAAGTTAATTTTTTTTCTATTGTTCACATTTATTTAGCCCGTTTAGCGCACGAAAATCACCCATATAGTTAAACTTGTCATTAGAGACCCGCGACCTTCATATATAAAAAGAAATTATGGGTCATGATTAAAATGAAGAAATTAAGGGGTTAGGCCACAGTAAAGGGTATAAAATCGTGTGCGAATTTACCAACTTTTTTCGCATGAAAAAGGGATTCACTCATAAAATTAATTACACATCTAATTAGTATGAATATCAAGCTGTTAGAAATTTTTTTTTTTCGATGTACGAAATGGCCGACTAGTAATATTTTCTTTTATCTTTTTTTAGGCGCTCCGCGGCGTGACATTTAGCATCCACAATTTTTGACCTAGAACAATAAACAAAAATTCTCGTCAATCTACATTAGAATACCTAGAGAAGTACGTACGGAATCAAAAAACCATTGTTTTATTCAAAAGTTGTAGGTATTTGAACTTAATAAATGAATTTTCAGTGAAAAATTTCGTTATAACTGCTCATAAACTGCTCATAAAATGAAAAGTTTTCGGTTAATCAGAAATTCCGTACGTACTTCTCTGCGAAATGCAATTATGAACATAACTTTTAAATTTGAAGTAAATCGAGTGAAAATTGTTGAAGTTATTTGTCACGCCAATTGGAAAAAAGCTGTTTTGAGAAGTTTCGAGTAGTCGGCCATTTTGTGCACCGAAAAAAAAAATTCTAACGACTTGATATTCATACTAAACAGATGTGTAATTAATTTTACGAGTGAATAACTTTTCCATACGACAAAACTTGTTAAATTCGCACATGATTTTATACCCCTTACTGTGGCCTAAGGCTTTAACATGATCCATAAAAAAACAGTCGAAAAGGTTCCAACTGGACAATTAAGTTGAAATGTCGTGTTCCTAAGTGAAAATTCAAATTCTTGCCGTCCCTTCGAGCCACGAATTATCAGTCTGCTCATACTGAAAAAAAAACGTTTACTCAATATGTGCAGAACAAGAAGAGACCGGCAACCGAGAACGCCTAAATTCCCCGCTCTGTCCGGAGTCTCATCAAGGAAAAAGAAGAACAAAGAAAAACAAAACAACACCAACACCATTATGATCTCACCGAGTTTTCGATACGAATAAGTAACGAGAATAATATCATCGAGGCGATCGCACTCCATTCGGACAACGGTCGCCGAATGAGTCACGTGCCAGTGATTCGCGCCGAGAGAACGATCGGCGACTTCCAAACATAGCCAACGGAGGGATTCCACTTAGCCATTTCGTTCTCTCCGTTCGCGTTATTCATTTTTTTCCACTTTTTTTCATTTTTTTTTCACTTTTTTCATTTTTTTTTTCACCGTGCCGTTGAGTTTGTTCGCAGGGCGTAACAAAATTCGGCGGACTATTATTAATAACACTTCCCATTGATATCAAACGTCAAGTTTATTCTTCCACATTACGAATGTTTGACGTTTGCGAATTTTTTTTCCGCACACGAGGTGCGTATCGATATCCCTAACGGGAATCGCAAACAAGAAACAGCGAAGATAAAAGGGGAAAGCACGAGCAACAAAAAAAGAGAACGAAGTTGAAAATCTGCATTTTTTCGCGTGTGAACCTTGTGAATTCGAAGGCGAGATGCAGCAGCTGCGAATATTTTGTAATAAACACAGTGCTCCACGCAAACAACGCATGTTTTCTTTATCACCCCGTACACATATATTGAAATCTGGGTCGAGTCAGGCAGGAACAAAAAACGGGGCCTGGGCAGAAATCTGCGAAACGCCAATAATTTTTTTCGCGCTCTTTCACGAATTTCCGGTTTTGTAGGCCCTCTCTTTCACCGACGTTCGCGTCACCGATTTTGAGCGCTTTCACGCGCTAAGCTTCATCCGGATTATACGTACGCTCGCGTTCATTTTCCCGTAAAAAAAGCTTTTTTTTAGCCTCATTCACTTTTTATCTCGCACGGGGAAAGAATAGAGAAAAAGCAGGAGAGAGTTCGATACGTTTCGCGGAACAGCTGCACTCCTCTATCCATCCACCAGCCTCTTGCGTCGCTCCCTCGCTACCCTTTTTTTTCAAATGGAAATTCGCTCGTCCTCGTTCCTCGACGTGCGTGGCCCAGCTTGCTGAAAGTTTAATCTCCCGAAAAAAAAGCAAAGAAAAAGGAAAAAACGACGAGACTCACGGTCTCTTTTATCTGATTTTTTTTCTAGACGAGCGACGCTGGCTACGCTGGACATTTCATCGTCGCGACGAAATCGGGATCGACGTTTGGACGAGAGGCTCGCCATGATGACGGTGGGAATAAATTTTCAGTCGATTGGCCAATGACACACGGAACGCGGAGCCATCGATGGCGAGCAATCTTTCTCGTGTAATATTCAGAGAGCAAGAGGGCCGAGACACGCAAAGCCTACCGGTGATAAGTACTCGAGCACTTTACGAATTTCCGACCGGGGGGGGTTACAGACCTCGGCCACAAAAAGGGGCAAGTGGATGCTCGGAGCTTTATTTGAAACATTAAGGGGCTATACCCGTGTGAACGCTGAAAATTTGGGTGATTTTCGGGATTTTTCGGAAGAAAAGTACTCAATTAAATGTTTCGGAAAATTAAGAATATATTTGGCTATATTTGACCTATATTACATAATTTTGTCATAGAAAAATATTGAGATCCAAGCGACTTATGCGCTGCCTTCGGAGGCACCAAAAAAAAAGTTCCTCCACTGCTGACATGATTCCGGCCGATTGAGTAGCTGAAACCGAAAAAGGAAAACATGTCGTTAAACTGGAAGGTATTTCCTGTACAATGACGTAGGATTTTCGAAAAATATCAAAATCTAAAAAAGTGGCGTAGTTAGGAAAAAAGTCTGTTTTCTTGCCTATAAAATGGTCGTTTTTTCAATGCCAAATCGTCAATTTTCATCCAATCAAAAATATCCTACGTCATTGTAGAGTCAATATATTCAAGAGTACTCAGTTCAAATTTCAAGTCAATCGGATAACTGCTCTTTGAGTTACAGTGTCAGCAAATTTGAAAAATTTCATTTCCAGAAAAAAACGTGTTTGATATTGATACAAATGATATAAATAATAATGATATTCTTGAAAGTATAAACTGTCGAAAAAAGCAAACAAAAAAATCGATTTTTTTATCGTGCCTCACTGGTATATGGTCCCTTAAGGTCCTTGAAATTCTAAGAGTCCTTAAAATATCAGGCGTTAGGCTACTGTGATGATTTCGAGAAATCGTCCGTCTGAGGCAACTCAAATTGAAGAGGAAGGTTTATATGATGAAGGAATCACAGATTAACGGTAAACATATGATTACGATATAATTGCTAGTAAAATTTTAGACGCGTTTTTCTCGAAACGATGTTTTTAAAAACGGTGTACACGATTTCTCGACATTTAATGAACGGATGGATTTGAAATTTGGCACACGTGGTCAGAGCAATAGTAGTTTAGTCTTGACCGACGTTTTTCTTCGTAACATTTTTTTCTTCATTAGTCATTAATAATTATGTCATTTATCGTTGAGAAATCGAAAAAAAAAATAAATTGTTTTATTATTTAAATACGTTCACAGAATGAAAGCTCTGTTAAGTCAAGCCGATATGATCTATTTCAAGGAAAAACTCATTTTTTTGTTTCAGGGCGATCGGGTGGCCAAAATGGAGCGCACCGTTGAGCCCCTCACCTTCAAATATCCTTCACGAGATTGTTCATAACTTCTTTAATTGTTAATATTTAAAAATGAAATTTGACACAAATTTGTTAATGTACATACAAAATAATATCCAAACGATTATTCAATCATATTTAAAAAAAATAAACCTGGCTTTTGGGTCGCCACAGTAGCCTTACCCCTCAAGCGGGGAGGTACCTTCAGGTGAGGAAAAATTTGCTGTTTATCATGATTTTTTTAAAGCAAACATTTATTTACTATTTTAAGAATTAGGGTACGTTTTATTAGTACATTGGGCTGTTGCATGGTACTTTTTTAGTCTTCTAAACGTTTTTTTCAAAACTGGCGTGATGTATAGCTAAAAAACAAATCGACCCTGATCGACGATTCTGATGAAATTTGGTACAAATCTTTCTAACCTTATTATCTAAAACATGACCCTGAATGCTTTTAAAAATAAAAAAAAAGTATTTTGTCCGGAAAATTAAATATTCTTGTTTCAGAGCGTACCATTTCATCGATTTTCAACATTTCTCACTTTTTCTTGGTTCATATTCTGCGTATGAATGTTAATGGAAGAAAAACCTCCGTCGTTTTTTTTTTTTTCAGATAAATCCCGCCGACACTACGGCACATCCGCCACAACACGTTTAGAAGACCGTGCAATATTTCCGACATTTCAAAAGATTAATATAAAAAAACATCCATGTAACAGCCAAAAGTAGTAATAAAACACACCCTAAGTGTCAAGAATGGTGAAGAAATATTTCCTTGAAAAAAAAATTCCACAAAAGCAGCCGTTTTTTGCTCGCCTAAAGGTATCTTCCCCCTTAAGGGAACATATACATTTACAACGATGAAAAAATCGATTCCTTTTTTTCTGTAACGATAGAGCTATCTAGGTAGAATATTTCCCCAATGTTTCAAAGCGAAATTCGAAAAACCTCCAACGTTACAGCTCGTCGAAGCTGTGCCTCACCGCTCGTATTCGGAGCGGGCGTAAACTTCAAACGTTTTTTTCTCAAAACTGCATTATCGCAATTGGCGTGCAGGATTACTAAAAAACTATTAATTAAGCCGATTGATTTGAAACTCGGTAGAAATATTGATAGTTTTGCTACCTTCTACTTGACGAGAATTGTTTTTGAAAATAAAAAAAAAACTACTTTTCGAATCCCAATTTTACGGAAATGTTGCGTGAAATGTTGATTTTGTTTGTAAATGCGTGCTGTTCTCTTGAATTTGCATTTTCTTCATTTTAATGCCGTCAAATAGAAACCATACATGTTTGAACTGAACAAATGTTTGAATTTTTTTGCAAATCAAAGTCGATGGGAAGCAAGACTGCACGCCGATTCGGAACTCCCTCGGCAACCTTGCTGTAACACTCTACTACAGCTCCGCCATTTTGATGATAAATCAATTTATAAAAACTGTTTTGTATACTTAAATATACTATGAAAGTATATCTAAAGTTTAATAATTGTAGAATAATGATATCCTAGTTTAAAAAATCTCTCAATTTTTTTAAATCTTTTCTCGTCTAAGCTTATATCTCGCCTCAAGAAGCTTGCTTGAAATTGTTCTCCCTACTTTTTTTTAGTCACTGGGTTACCTTGAACATGGTTTTTTAAACCAATTTTCCTACCCTCAAACGCGTCATAAATGCGTTGTCTCATTTTCTTTCCACACGACTTTTTTTGTAAATGAATTTTAACTCGAAAACTAAGGGGTTTTCAGATAAAATATTGAAAGGAAATAAATTTGGAATTAAACAATCAGTAGTTTAAATTAAGGGTTAGTAGTTTAAATCAGTAGTTTAAATAATTTAATTAAATTATCTTATTTAATTATTAAATTAAATTATTATACGCTTGTCAGTCGATAATTTAATTAAATTATTAAGTGTCAGTAGTTTAAATCGGTAGTTTAAATAATTTGATTAAGCAATTAAAATTATTTACAATCAGTAGTTAAAATTAAGGGGTAACACCACTCTAGCGGCAGAAAATAAGGCCTAACTTTGACAATTTATTTTGAGAGTATGAAAACAGGAATAGGATTTCTTTTGAGAGGGTTTATTTAACACATATTAAAGTATTTAAAAAATAATTATTATAAGTTTCATACAAAATGGCGGCGACAGAGCCCATCTTGAAAAATGTGTTTTTTACAAATAGCTTCACGGGAGGACGGTTTTCTCGCAAAGTATAAGACCTGGAACAAAAACCAAAAAAATTATAATCGATATATTATTAGCTAAGGGACTACCTAGGGATTTCTTTTTATCAAATTTAAAAAAAATGGTGCACTTTGGAAGAAATAAATTGATTTTTTGCCAAAAAAATAAGCAGTAAATTGTTTATCAAAAAAAAAGTTTACATTCAATCGAAAAACGGCTGCGTACCCCCATAGAGAATGTAATTGTGAAGCTACTATCAAAGTTTCAAATCGATCCATGCAAAAGTGTTCGAGTAATCCGTCCTCCCCGTTTGAAAAAAGTGGTTTCGAGAAAAACGGGTTTAAAGTTGTACGAGGCGCCTGAAAGAAGTCCGAGGCGCTGCGGAAAAATCGATAACCGAAGCTTTAAGGCCTTACACACACTTGTGATGGTCGGAAAAATGGAAAATGTTTTGATTGTATATTCTTTAAGTACAATATCTTAAGAATATTCTCACTAAATTTTATAAAGATCGGAGCATTAGATTCGCAGTTATAGGTATTTCAACCGCACGAAGCGTGTTACGCTTTCCGAGCAGCAACCGCAAGCACCCAAAAGAGAAGGAAGAATGGCTCGTAGGCAGTATCAAATCAATGTTTTAGCGGCTGCAGAGGACTCAGAAGAATTACTGTATGACCCCGGAATCGACGACTCCATGTTAGTATGAATAAATAAACTTTAAATGTAAAAGAAACATACTTGAATCTTAAAAGCGATTATCTCAGAATCGTATTTTTTCAGAAACACCTTTGCGGTGGACACGATTACTAGAAAACTATTAATCCGATCCATACCAAATTCATACCACTTATTTATTATGATAATAGCTAGGGCCTGGACGAAGGATTTTGAATTTCGTTGAAAAAAAAAATTTGTAACAAAAAAACCGAAAACTTGGCACTTCAAAAAATGATTTCTTTGTTAAAATTATCGTCATTTTTTTAATCTAAATTTTTACAAATCCTTCGTCCAGGCCCAAGCCAATGCAATATCCTAATGAAATCTTTTTCAAATTCTGAGTTCGGATGAACCGTTCTCGAGTTATCATGTCCACCGCAACTGATGCTCAAAGGAAGGCGCTCCTGGAAGGCAGCTGGAGTTCCGCCATTTTTAAATATTTTTGAATGAAAAAAATTGTAGAAGTACATGAAAATATGTACTGATCGACGTTCTTCGCAGTTTTTCAATAAACATTTATTGTCTCGTCGAAAACAAATAAAAATAATCACGTCCCTTCGCCCGCTACAAGTGTATATAAGGCTTTAAAAAAAAATTCGCTACAGGACCAATTGCTTATTGTTTTTATGACCCCAAAGTATTTTTTAAGCAAAAAAAAAACATTTCTCCGAAATCCTAGAGTGGTGTTATGCCTTAAGGCCTTAGGCCACAGTAACGGGTATAAAATCATGTGCGAATTTAACAATTTTCTTCGTATGAAAAAGTGATTCACTCAAAAAATTAATTCCACATCTTTTTAGTATGAATATCAAGCTGTTAGAAAAAATATATATTTTTTTTCGATCTACAAAATGACCGACTACTCGAAACTTCTCGAAACAACTTTTTTCCAATTGGCGTGACAAATAACTTGAACAATTTTCACTCGATTTACTTCAAATTTAAAAGTTAGGTTCCTTATTGCATTTCGCAGAGAAGTACGTATGGAATTTCTCATTAAGGCAGAGTCTGGTCGAGAAATTTGACAAAATCGATTTTTTTTTTCATTTTATTATTCCTCAGACCTTTCTTCATACGCTCGTGAAAACCGTTTATTGATATTTCAGAAATTAGCAGAGTAGCAGAAATGATAAGCAAGCCGCGCGCAAACCTCATCTAACGGTATCAAAACTTTGAACGCGTTTATCTCAGAACCATGTTTTTCAAATCGGCGCCCACGATATCTCGATAACTAATTGACCGATCGAGCTCAAATTTTGCACATACCTTCGGTAGCCTCTTTCTGAGGACTGGTAGCAGAATTGAGTCGAAGAATAATTTTGCCCACATTTTATAACTCGTCGAATATCCGAAAATGTATGAAATATCGTTAATCAAAGTTTACCAAGCCGCCACTTTGTAACAAAATTTTTTGAAGTACTAATTCTGCTACCAGTGCTCAGAATACTCATACAGATTGAGAATATATATTTTTTTTTTCAGATGCATACATCACCGAGAGTGGGCGCCGATTGAGGCGGTTTTCGGCGGACCATGTTGTAAAAAATAAAAAACCACCTGAGAATATACAAAATAATTTCTTTTAACTTTAGATACATTCTCAAAGGAACAATAAATACATATGTAAAATTGCATCAAGACAACTTCAACGGTTTAAAAGTTACTCCAACCAAAAAATGACGTAAAAAATCTCGCTCTAGACCAGACTACTGCCTTAATCGAAAACTTTTCATTTTATGAGCAGTTTATGAGCAGTTATAACGAAATTTTTCACTGAAAATACATTTCTTAAGTTCAATACCCTACAACTTTTGAATAAAACACTATTTTTTAAATTTCGTACGTACTTCTCTAGGTATTCTAATGTAGACTGACGAGAATTTGTGTTTTTTGTTCTAGGTAAAAAATTGTGGATGCTAAATGTCACGCCACGGAGCGCCTAAAAAAAGATAAAAGAAAAAAAACGTCTAACAGTTTGACATTCATACTAAATAGATGTGTAATTAATTTTATGAGTGAGTCACCTTTTCATACGAAAAAAAATTGTTAAATCCGCACATGATTTTATACCCGTTACTGTGGCCTAACGCCTTAAAGAACGTTGAAATACTGTTTCCAGAACTGCTACATGTCGCCGGTGGTGTGTGTATTCAAAGAGAACGCAGAACGAGCGCCCGCAGCGCGGCCGGAGTCATCGACCATCGACGTCACGCGGATTTGGGTTGAGGGGGAATCCCAACTCGAACTCTCGACGATCTTGACCAATAAAAGGGGCATTAGCGCTAAGTGGACGCTTCGCCTACCCGCCGTCACTCCCCCGCACCCCTCCACCCACCCTTGTCCTTTTTTCAGACCCTCGCCACCGCCTCGCAACTTTCGACGAAAGAATAGGGGTGCTTCGAGAGCGCGCGAGGCCTGCGAGCGTTCTCACGTGATTCATCGCGCGAATATAGTTCGCGCTTGAACTGTCAATACACCCCGTGGAATCGATGTACATACTGCGGAGTTCGTACAATTCTATCGGGGTGTATTCAAATTATTAATGTTTCTCTCTTTCTACTCCCTTGTCTCCAGACATGTTCGCTGCCTTTATTGCTGTGGCAAGAAGAGAAAGGGGAAAAAAACTTGGTAACTTCGTGCCACTCACTCACAACACTCTTAAGGGAGGAGATACCTTTGGGGGAGGAAAAAAATGCTGATTTTCATGATGTTTTTGTTAAGGAAAGATTTCTTCACCTTCTTACAAGGAAAGGTCGCGAGGTCGAACTCTCCGATTTCGACGAAATTTGGCATGTTTGTAGAATGGGCAAAAACAGGCGACACGTATTTTTTTATATCTGCGGAACCCGATTTTTAACGCGCTCCTCTAGTTTCTCGGCTGTTTTTTTACGGCTTTTTCAATAATTTTTTACGGGCAAAGCATCGAAATAATCAATCTCATTGTTTTTGCATAATCTTTATTAACATTTAAATAAGCTTTACAAATTTTTTGAAGTCAAAATATATAATAGAATAAACGTCATAGTGGCCGACAGGAAGACATCAAGTAAAAGAGGTGCTTGACGGTGACCAAGATTGCGGCTGTTCTGCTTATCTGAAATCAAAAAACCAAACGGCATTTTAATCTTCATATTTAAGACTAGCGATTGAACTAGAGTGAATTCTAAATTACAAAAATTGACTTTTTTATACACTTTTGAAAATTACATTCTATTTTTTACTCATTTTTTCTTAAGTTTTTCGCTCGTACAAAAAAAACTATCGAAGCAATCATGATAATCCTAGTTCAATCGCTGGCTTATAACATATTAAAGATTCTGTATAAATTTGAACAAGATCGGTGCAGTAGTTTCTGAAATATCGTGGTCACCGTTTCGAAAAATGGTGTTTCGAGAAAAACGCGTTTGAAAGTATAAATGCTCCGTATACCTGCTCTGTTCCAGGGCCGTAACTTGTGAACCACTTCGAATATCGAAAAATCCTTTGGCACACATTTTCTACACACGTTGTAGATGTGATTTATGAAAAAAAAAAACCCGAGAAACTAGAGGACCGCCTTAAGGGGTGAAACGCACCGTCCAAAATAGGGGTGTTTTTCGTTCTTCGTCGATAACGTTTTAATGGTACGAGATATGAAAAATTTCAAATTGCAACAACGTTTATTTTTCTGTGTACTATCAAACGCGAGTTTTGAGGGGTTAAACGCACCCTCGAAAATAGGGGCGTTTTTCGTTCTTCGTCGATAACGTTTTAACGGTGCGAGATAGGAAAAATTTCAAATTGCAACAACGTTTATTTTTCCGTGTACTATACATTGGAGATGAGAACGATGCAGATAACGACAAATTTCAAACGAAAAACACCCCTATTTTCGAGGGTACGTTTCACCCCTTAAAAATCGAGTTCCGCAGATATAAAAAAATACGTTTCGCCTGTTTTTACCCATTCTACAAACGTGCCAAATTTAATCGAAATCGGAGAGTTCGACCTTGCGACCTTTCCTCGTTAGGGTAGTTTTGTCACTACTTTTGGCTGTTACATGGTATTACGACTTGGAATTAATTCGTAGCGTTTTTCAAATGAAAACAAAATATTTATTTTAAATAAAAATAAAAAAAATACATTAATGAAAGTATTGCCCATCGCTTTCTACTACTTTTGACCACCTTTCGAGCAGGGTACGAATACCGTATCGGAAGAACGCCTCGTCTTTAGATGCAATCCACGAATCGACCCATTTTTGACAATCTTCGTAAGAAGTGAACTTCTGCTGAGACAGGCTATGAGCCATCGAACGAAACAAATGGTAATCAGAAGGAGCGATATTTGGAGAATACAGTGGGGTAGGACTTCCCATTTAAGTGTTTTCAGATATGTTTGTACCGGTTCTGCGACGTGCGGACGAGCATTGTCGTGCAGCAAAATGATTTTGTCGTGTCTTTCGGAGTATTCCGGGCGTTTTTCTTTCAATGCACGGCTCAAGCGCATCAATTGCAGTCGGTAGCGATTCCCAGTTATGGTTTCATTCGGTTTCAGCAGTTCATAATAAATCACACCCCTCTGATCCCACAAAATACAGAGCAGGAGCTTAGACCCATGGATATTTGGCTTTGCCACTGATGTTGATGGTTGGCCGGGCTTAACCCATGACTTTCTGCGCTTCGGATTGTCGCAATGGATCCATTTTTCATCACCAGTGACAATTCGATGCCAAAAACCGGGAAAAAAGCGGGAAGCAAAACTCCCCGCAAAAACACTTTATTCGGCACAGATGTTGACATATTCAATAAATTATAAAGTGTTGTTATTTACGATTCAAAAAGAGGTTATGTACAGCAAATGACATTCAATGATAGCTGTTTCACGATGAATACATTACTGTCGGTAACAATGAAATACTGTACTACCTACGCCATCTCTTGTAAAACGCTACGAATTAATTCCAAAACCTAATATTTTTTAAAATTAATTTTTAAAAATGAAGATTTTTCTTTCATTACCACTCATACGCAGAATATGAACGAAGAAAAAGTGAGAAATGTAAAAAATCGATGAAATGATACGCTTTGGAATGAAAAGATTGAATTTTCCGAAACAATGGCTGCATTATGCAAAAAATACTTTTATTTTTATTTTCAAAAACTATATATGGTCATATTTATCTTAAAAATGTTAATCTTCCAAAATGGCGAAGGTGTGGCACGGTCTTCTAAACGGGTTGCGGCGGATATTGTCAGACGGCGTGACACGTGGCGCCGGCGGAATTATTCTGAAAGAAAACAAACGACGATTTTTCTTTCATTAACACTCGTACGCAGAATATGAATCAAGGAAAAGTGAGAAATGTTTAAAATCGATTAAATGGTACGCTTTGAAACAAAAAGATTGAATTTTCCCAAAAAATGGCTAAATTTTTCAATAAAAAATACTTTTTTAAAATTTTCCGAAACATTTAGGGTCATGTTTTAGACAATAAGGTTAGAAAGATTTACATCTAATTTCAACACAATCGGTCGATTAGTTTTTTAGCTACATGCACGCCAGTTTTGAAAATGCAGTTTAGAAGACCGCGCCATACCTCCGCCATTTTTCAAGATTAATTTTTAAAAAATACCACGTAACAGCTAAAAGTAATAATAAAACATACCCTAAGTCTAAAAAAAAAGGTGAAGAAATCCTTCCTCAAAAGTTAATGATGAAAATCAGCAATTTTTTTCCTCGCCTAAAGGTCGCTCCCTTAAAGTAATTTTTTTTATTTTCCATTCCAGATCACCCCAGTTGCTTGAAGCTACTTGATTGGCCATGTAGCGACGGCGGCACTTTGTTTAAACAATCACTTAATTCTTTATTAATACTTTCATTTTAAAAAAATCAAATGTCACAAGGCTTTCGATTAGTTTGTTCGCACACGACGGTTTGCAGAACGTGCGCTCAAACACTTTGCTAGTGTAAGAGGGTTAGGGGGAGAGGAGAGAGAGAGAGGAGAGAGGAGAGAGAGAGAGAGAGAGAGAGAGAGAGAGAGAGAGAGAGAGAGAGAGAGAGGAGAGAGAGAGAGAGAGAGAGAGAGAGAGAGAGAGAGAGAGAGAGAGAGAGGGAGAGCAGAGAGAGAGAGAGAGAGAGAGAGAGAGAGAGAGGATCTTCGAGGGTAGCTCGAGCAGAGCGGGGTAACTGGGGAGTCATTATCTGACAGTCTATTGTCATTCCTGTGGATTCAAGATTTCCCTTAGTTCCGCGGACTCGTATCGTTTTCCATGCCTCCCTTACTTCGCATATACACCCTTCAATATCACATATTTGACTATATAACTGTATCTTATACATGTACATACATATATATATATATTCACATATTCACATTTTCACATATACACATGTGCATATACGGGAACGGTAATTCCAAAAACATTCGATTTCGAGGACCATCTTCATAGTATTGTCTCCAACTCAGCATTATGTAAATCCCAATGTCTTCAAGATCATCTTCCGATTATGGAAAAGCAGATTTGTGGAAAAGGTAATTTCAAGAATCGCCGTGTCCCCGAAATCAATGATTCGATTGAAACAAATTTGAGGACTATGCCCGAAAATATTACACACATATAACGGGTTCAAATGGTCGTTGTCGCATGTATGGGGTGTCTCAAAATGACTTGACATTTTCATTTAATAGTAAAACGTATTATTTATTTGAAAAGTACGAATATTTTTATTTTAACCCGTTGAAGCATACTTTTCTATACGTGCACGTTTTTTGCACTTTCGTCATTGATGACACCCGCTACGTGAAAAATAAAAATGTAATGGGTATGTTTTAGTAGTTATTGAAGTCCTAGGAACCTTGAAACGCATTTACAACCGCCATATTTAATTTAAAAACACTTTTGAATCGTCAAAATCTGAATTGAATTAGGTGTAACACCAATGTTACATTTTGCCGCGAAGAGTTAATGTAAGGTACAAGCATGGAGGTTATGTGTGGAACACAATATCCGATAAATGGCCGCCTCGTCCCTGTTTGCAAACGTTCACTCTTTTGACGAAATTTTCAATGACATTTTGGCATAATTGCGGACTAATTTCATTAATGGTGCGACCAATGGATTCCTTGAGCTCCGGAATGGCATACACTTTTCCTTCGAGAAAAGCCCAAAGGAAGAAGTCCAATGGCGTCAAATCGCACGATCTTGGTGGCCACGTCACATCGCCGCGGTGCGAGATAACGCGACCATGAAACTTCGTCTGCAATAACTGCATTGTTTCGCCCGCAGTGTGGCAGGTTGCGCCATCTTGTTGAAAGAATATGTCTTCCAAGTCCATGCCGTTCATGCCATTTATCGGATATTGTGTTCCTCACATAACCTCCATATTTGTACCTCATATCAAAATAAAAATATTCGTACTTTTCATATAAATAATACGTTTTATTAATAAATTAAAATGTCAGGTCACTCCGAGACACTCTTCATGTAGTTACAGGATAACTACATGAAGCATGTAGTTTGAACATGATTTGTACTTTGAACATGATTTGTGCAAAGAGATGTGCAGAAAAAGAAATAGGTTTTTCACGAGGACAACTATTTTGACTCTTGTCTTCATTTTTGACAATGTGTTATTCATTTTTATATCGTATGTGTTATTGCATCATAATAATCTAAAGTGGTTTTGTTGCCTTCTTGGAATTTTTATCTTGCTTACTATTATTTTCCAAATTTACTTATTCCAGAATAAGAAATCTATTATTCCAGATTTGCTTAAAATTATGTTCAGTATTATCTTCTTCTCTATATACTTTTTGCTGGCACGCGTATATGTTTTTCATTCGTTTATTTCGTGAGACTTCCTCTCATGAGATTGGAAGCAACTGAGGAACCGAAAAAAGTCGATCTATTGTATACATGGACTGGCAGAAATGTAAAAGAGAGAAGAGACGAGAAATATGTTTCCGACATGGCTCCTGGTAGCAACGATTTTCCAATATTTGGATATTATTTGTTTTGTTTTTCCCCCTTCGTAGTCCCCTTACCAACGCGGTCTGGACATTCTCCCTATTTTTGTTAGTTGAAGAAATGCGTTTCAATAACGAGGCTGTAGCGTGGTCCCTGAATAAGAGGATGAAAGAAAAGTATTGTGGATTCACCCTCGTAACTGACAAAACGGAAAATTAATCTCAAACATTAGGCAGGAAAATTAAGGGGATCCTCGTCGAGAAAGACAAAGCCTGACTCGCGTCATTATCAAGTTATTTATCAAGTTCATATGTATATATACATGGGCGCGTATACGCGAAATCATTAAGGTTCTCGCGAGTCTCACTTCTCGTATATACTGCAATTATACCGAACGAATACAACGGAATATACTTTCTTCGCTCGTGTCGCGCCCTCACTTCCGCCAAACGCACTCGGTGTCCCGAGTAATCCGGTGCATGTATATGTATATAAACGTACTCCGTACTCCCATATTATAATTGTGTTCCAGCGCTGCTGAAAATTCTTAAGTGATCAAAGCGAAACAAAGACGTAGCAGCTGATGTAAATGAGGGAAGAAAGGCAGGAAGAGGAATAAGAAAAGAAGAAAAAACGAAAGACAACAAAGAAGTCTGTGTGGATAAGGGGTGGAGGATGAAAATACAAAAAGAGGGGCAGAAGAAGAAAAGAGGGAGAGTGAAGGAACAGAAGTGGAGAGAGGAAACGAGGAAAGAGGGAGTAAGAGACGAAGATAAAATAATAATGAAAAAAGCGATGTAGATGATAGACGGAAGGGAAGAAATGGAGAAAAGGAAGTAGAGAAGAAAATGGAGACACTCAGTAAGTAGAGAAACAAACGTAGCGGTATAAATGGAGAAAACAAAAGAAGAAAATGAAGAAAACGAAAGAAATAGAAGAAATCGACAG